>AYEL01050527.1:0-35086 GCA_000484575.1 Olivierus martensii | reverse complement strand
ATATATATATATATATATATATATATACAAGGTGAAGGAAAACTTCGTCGTAAAAATTGTGTACTGATAGGGGGCCTCGAAACAGTCGAAAATGACTTGTTTCGAGGCCCCCTATCAGTACACAAATGAACATATGGTCTAAACGGCAGCTTTCTGGTTATAACCGTTTAAAACTAGCCAATCGCCATGGAGTACACAAAGCATTACGATGCGTCGCGTTGCGAAGACGCGTCGCATTGCGTCGCTCTCCTATTTACAACCGGGTAGTAAGAAGGCGAACAATGCGTCTTGGCAACGCGACGCGACGTGACGCTCTGTGTACTCGATGGTGATTCCATTAGGAATCGGGTTAATTTGACAGAGATATAAAAAAATCTAAACTAACTAAATCAAAAAAGTAACTTTAAAATCTTTATATGTTCTCATATGAATAAATAAATCGAATTTTAAATTTCGATTTTAAATTGAATTTTTCTAATTTTGTTTCATTATTGCGTGCGACAACCTCATACAGCAGGGAAACAAAATTAACAAAAAAAAATTCAATTTAAGAATAGTTGCAACATCCTCACAGACTAATAATACAACAGAGACAATATGCTGCTATATTTAAACTAAATAGATATATAAATATCTACCTAGGACATTTCTCCCTATGGGTAAGGGGTTAGAATATGCTCACCTTTTGTCCCCGCGTGTCGAAAAAGGCGACGAATTAGGTCACCTCGTGTCATTCGGAGGTCGTCGCGTCCGTCACTGGAGTTTCACTCGCGGGCCCCTATATGGAACCGGGACTGCTGACGGTGCCCAAATTCGTCACAAGGAACTGCGATGGGACCATACAGGACCGCCCGGCGGGCACTCCCGCCTCGAACCATATTTTCGTCCCAATCTCGCTTTCGGAGGAAAAAACCTTAGCTATAATCTCCATATTACTCACTTGAAAAATAAAAAAAAATCTAAACTAGTTGTGTTTCTTGTATTACTTTTCTCATTATGTGTTTTTAATTATGTTTTTATTCATATGAATATTCAATATAAAATATATGATTTTTCACTAGGTATTGTAAAATATCAAAAGTTACCAAAACCATTAAAAAATTCATTAAATGCACAAAAATATGGTACATATACGAGGATTATTTAATAAGTAAGGTAACAAGACTTCACACGGGTTTAATATTCCCTATATCATTATAATTTCCCGCTAGGCCGGAATAACTTCACCACTGCTTTATCCATGGTCATTAGATGGCGCCTAATGTCAGTCTTCTTCTTCTTCTTCTTCTTCTGTTTCTGATATGGAGGTTTTAGGTGTACTTTGTCCTCCGAGCTGTCTAATGTCAGTCATACTCAAGGATGTTTTATATAGACGTCATACTCTCCAAATATTAATTGTAAAATGGCGGCGCTTACGGAATATGCTCAAACGTTGAAGTGCGTAGTATGATCAGATTTTCTGCATCTACAGGACATACCAATAGCTGAAATTGTATACGATGATAATGTTATATTACGGAAACAGATGTTGGTTTAATGCAATAAGTTCGATAACAGCAGAGGACAGATGTGCAAAATGAACAGCGAACTGATACTGGACATCATCCTTGCACTCAGTATTTTCATCTATTAGGACCATTGAAGAAATGCCAGGATGGTAGGCAATTCACAATAGATCAGGAAATACAGTAAGTTGTCATGTCGTGGCTTCAGGCACTTGACAGAGACTTCTTCAATGCTGACGTAGATGCTTTGGTGTATCGTTGGAAGAAGTATTTTTTAACTATTTGAATATTTTAGGTCTGTGTGAATTAGATTATGCGTTTCTATATTAATATAATTTTTTTACACCCCTTTTCCAATCAGGGAGATTACTAAGGGGGCGGGGCCAGTTCCAACCACAGACTGAATCAAAGCATTTCCACGCGGCCAATCCGGCCGTCCGAAATAGCCTATTTTTTGCATATTTTATGGCCCCTTTCCAATCAGGAAGATTAACTAAGGGGGCGGGGCCAGTTCCAACCACGGGCTGCACCCACACCCGTGTAAGGGGGCGGGGCCAGTTCCAACCACGAGTTGCACCCACACCCGTGGAAGCGCACTTTTTTGCATTTTTACGCTCCTTTCCAATCAGAGAGATTACTAAAGGCGGGGCCAGTTCCAACCACGGGCTGCACCCACACCTGTGGAGGGGGTCCAGTTCCAACCACGGGCTGCACCCACACCCGTGGAGGGGTGCCGGATGGTGAAGGACGGGGATCACCGGGCGCGGGCCGGGCCCAGTACCCCGAAAAAATCCGGGACCAGACCCGGGACGCGAACCTCCTGCCTGGCACGCCGATAGCGTTATCACTCGGCCATCCGGCCGTCTAGAAGTATTTTTTTGTCAACAGATGACGCCACACTCCATTCTCGTAGAATACTATGTAGCGGGGCGAAACAAGCCCTTCCACAGGCTGCCCCCCGGCGGAGAGGTCAGCCGGATTGTGGAAGACGGGGATCGATGGGCCGGGTCCGGACCCCATAATATTTTCAAGGGGTGGGACTTGATACTCGAACCCGGTTCCTCCAGAATGGAAAGCCGAAGCGTTTCCAACGCGACCAATCCGACTGACAGAAGAAGTATTTTTTTACATATTTTACACCCCCTTTCCAATCAGGAAAATTACTAAGGAGGCAAAAAGAAGTATTTAGACAAGTACGGAGAATATGTGGGTAAATATTTTCAAGGGGTGGGACTTGATACTCGAACCCGGTTCCTCCAGAATGGAAAGCCAAAGCGTTTCCAACGCGGCCAATCCGACTGACAGAAGAAGTATTTTTTTACATATTTTACGCCCCCTTTCCAATCAGGAAAATTACTAAGGGGGCAAAAATAAGTATTTAGACAAATACGGAGAATATGTGGAAAAATAATCTGTACAAAAGCCATACTATTGTTTATAAATATATGTACAAGTTGAATACATTTACGCAATGAGAAGTCTTGTCACTTTACATGTTGAACCTCCTACGTATTATGCAAGAAAATTAAAAGCAACAATATTGTAAGAATTTTGAATTGAATATTGATATCGAAAATTTAATCATGTTGCTTTCAAAAATATCATATACATATAAAATTGCGTGAAAAGGAAACTATAAGGTTTTCGTTATTTTGATTCACGTAAAATAGCAATGTATACTGTTGATGATTTGAAAATTAACATTTTTTATAGCGCTTACTCGAGTTCTTTTAATATAAAACTTTTTATATTCGTTCTAGATAGGTAAGCAAGATGTAATGAATTTTTAATTATGTTTCCATATAATATTTAAAATAATTATTACTTAATTAAAATAAATGAGTTTTAAAAATTCACTTAAGTTTATCTAACACTACACGCGTTGATGGCCGTAGTGGGCACTGGCATGAAAACAACAAAGAAAAGAAAAATAATTATTACTTAATTAAAATAAATGAGTTTTAAAAATTCACTTAAGTTTATCTACCACTACACGCGTTGATGGCCGTAGTGGACACTGGCATGAAAACAACAAAGAAAAGTGTTAAAAATATGTCAAAAACAGTATATGATTATACTATAATTGGCTGGATAGATCGCATGTAAACGATTCGATTTTTGATCTAGAGCACAGGGTTCGATTCCAGTCTCACTACTTGGAAATTTTATTTATATAGTCTCGGTCCATCAATCTCCTTATTCTATAGTTCTATCGATCTCTCTAAAGGTGCGAATAGTATCTAGCAGGTCCTGAATTCGCGCTGCTAAGTAACACCCGAGTAACCCAATGGTAGTGGCGCTATCTATTGACAAAACAGATATTTTATGATTATTTCATTAAATAAATCAAATTTCGGAGAGTCCCGGGATCTACAGAATTTTTTTTTATTTAATTAAGAAAAAGTGAAAGCGAAAATGAAAGTGAAAACAGAAGTGACGTTAATCAGTTTCGTGTAAATGTCACTTCAACTATACAACTGAAATTAAATTACTACGTTTTGTCATATTGTTGATGATTAATATTTTTTCTCCGGAAAGTTCGATATGACAGTATTCGCTGCAAATATCCTTAATTAACATTAAATAATGAAATTTTAATCTTATATAATATAAATAAAAGAACATTTCATTTCTTATTCTCAGAGCAAGCATCTGAACTTGCCAAATTTTGAAAAATACTCAAAATATTAGTAATAACACAATTTTTAAAGTGCATATATCAGATTATTATGAACTGGAAAACCTAAGAACTTTTTTAACTATTGTATTTTTAGCTAAAAATATTTGAGCAATAATCTTGTGTTTTTTATGTTTTTCAACAGGTGATTCCACATCCATGATAACAGAAATAAGAGCGCAAAAAATGTTGCTTTCCAAATATAAGCTTTGTAAGTTGAACATATAATGAATATAATGTATTGTACTTTACAACAGAAATAAGAGCGCAAAAAATGTTGCTTTTCAAATATAAGCTTTGTAAGTTGAACATATAATGAATATAATGTATCGTACTTTATTGTGATATCAATTATTTTTCTATCTCTAGAAACATCATGATAATCCAGCAAAAAAAAAAAAGACGAAAAGTTGCAGATTTCTTCCATAATCTTTGAAGAGAGTTTTTCCTGATTATGATGATGATGGTTTGAGAAACTATTATTTAATGACGTTCTAAGCTAAAATTTTTATAATTTTTACTAGTTTCCAATGTATTTCACTATTCGAGCACAAAAAATGCAAAATATTCTTCAGTTTTTTAATATTATGAAAAAAAAAAAATCATATTTTTTATCAAATCATTCCAATCAATTATATGAAATATAATTGATTAGAAAAAATTGAATTCTGTATATTTATTAGTTTAATACATAAAAATGTCATTATTCATTAATTTTGACTTCCTGCTAATTTGCAAATTAAAAAATTTTGAAAAATATGACAAAAAATTTTGTGTATAAAGCTACTATAGCACTTTACATGTTAGCCTCACTTTAATACATAAAAATGTCATTATTCATTAATTTTGACTTCCTGCTAATTTGCAAATTAATTAAAAAATTTTGAAAAATATGACAAAAAATTGTGTATAAAGCTACTATAGCACTTTACATGTTAGCCTCATTATACTGTGGCAAAAGTTATAGAAAAGAGAAATTAATGATTAAATTATAATGTATAATTATATAATTGTAAATTATCATATTTTTAATCAAATCATTTCCAATCAATTAAATTTTTTTTCCAATCAATAATATAAAATATAATTCAAATTTGTAACCAAACTCTCAAGGGGATTACTCCAATTGAACATGATAATTGCCAAATTAATTCCTTGATTTAATTAATGGAGATTTTAAAATTTCCATTAATTAAATCGAGGGATTAATTTGGCAATTATTACATTCAATTACTGAAAATTACTGAACCAGAGTAATTATAAATAAAAATAAACAATTAGAGTATCAAATTACCAACAGAATTCTGCCTCCTCTTCATGATGATAACTATAATAATAATTTTAATAACTATAAATTAAAATTAATGATTAAATTATCATATTTTTTATCAAATCATTCCAATCAATTATATGAAATATAATTGATTAGAAAAAAATTGAATTCTGTAAATTTATTACAATTACAGTATATATTGATATTTTGATTTTGAATTTTATGTTTCAAATGCTAATTCAAAGCAAAAATAGTTTGCTTTGAATAAGTTTAGTTTATACAATTATTTGGTATAAACTGAAATAATCAGAAAAAATTGCAGTTAATTGAAACTGTTAATAATTAAGTTAATTGCCAAATTTATCCATGATTAATCATGTAGAATAATTTTTCTTAATTAATCAGAAAAAATTGCAGTTAATTGAAACTGTTAATAATTAAGTTAATTGCCAAATTTACCCATGATTAATCATGTAGAATAATTTTTCTTAAATTTTTATTAATTGGAGTAAAATGATAGCATTTCATGATAAAAAAAAATCATCATCAAATAATGTGTTGTTGCAATAATAGTTGTTTTCCAAAACGTTAGCATCTTGAATACTTATTTTTGAGAAACTGCATCAATTTGTAGTGTTTGTCTGCATTAATTAATAACATAGTTTTATATGTAATGTGTTTCTATAAGAATGCATTGGTATGATACTTTAAAATTCATTTGTATGTTCGTAGAAGACGATGTTATAATCTAACTAAAACTAATATTTTTAAAAATCAGTTTTAACAAAGTTAAATTTAGAAATATATTTCAAACTTTAAATTTTTCAGCCAAACGGAAGCTCTTTGAACATAAAAGAAAAACGCACTACAATGAATACTATGCAGTAAAACTTGCACGCAAGTTAATGTCTGCAGACGAAGATGAGGATGAAGATGAAGATGAGGAAGACGAAAATAACAGTAATGTAGAATCTAATGAAAGACATGTAGAAAATAAAAATAGTGCAGATTAGAAGTGAGGAGATTTTGATTTAAGAATAACCAAAAAGTTTCACATAGCTTATCATATCAAAGCACAATATTTGATATGTCATCTATCTTCCAGATAAATGCTGCCATTTATTGTCATTGCCATATTAAATAAAGAATATTTAGTAGTTATTAATTCATAGGACTGAATACCAAGACTTATCACTGATTTTTTTATAGCACATTTATGGGGTTGTTTTACATAAATTGTAAATTATTATGTAAAATATATATTTGTATGTACATTTGTTTCTTTTTATTTTGTATTGTTCTTTTTATCTGTCCCAGATTTTTATTTATTTCAAATAAAAAAAAATGGAATTTAGTCATTTTGTGTATGATTTGAAATAAAATTAGTTTCTTGTGATATATTTTAAAAAACGAATTATACCAAAAAATATCGTAAAAGATTTTATTTTTTTTAACGATTTAAAGCAATTAGAAAAATCGTTATCCATTTTTATTAGAATTCCCATATAATTTGACATAAATTTACTCGAAATTTTTCGATTTGTTCTTGTGCATGTACATTTTTTGTTTAGTTCATTAATTTATATTTAGCATTTTTAATTTTTTGGGGGGTGTTTAGCATATAAACCTTCTTGTGCTTTACAGTAAATATTTAAGCATTTTTTTTTTTTTTTTTTTTTTTTTTTATGAATTGAAAAATTATTTTTTATTTTTCATTTTATTATTTTTTTTCAGGAATTTGCATAAATTAATGAATGAACAATTTCAGTATTTTAGGAGAGTCATCATAATTTTGGATTGTTGTCTTTATTTTGTTTGTCTCCTCTACCTCTTTTATCATTACTTAATAAATTTGTACAGGATAGCAATAACTTAATTTTATCTATTTAAAGCTTTTAGATGAAATGTGCTTTAAATATTTTTTGATAGTTTTAAAATTCAAGCAATGTATTTCATGTGATTGACATATATATGTAGTAAAACAAAACAATATATACTATTTTTTCTTTAAGTTAGTAAATTAACTTTTATATTGCATTGTTGTGAAATTTTAAAAATGGATATTAGCAGGGTCAAGAATAAATTAAATAAGAGATTGCAAGAAGTTAAAATAGCAGTTTCTTCATTTTAAAACCATGTATCAAAATTTTAAACAAAACCGTCGTAAGAGTTATCGAGAAGAATGCAAATTTACAAAAACATTTTCTATATTGCAAAAAAAAATCTCTTCATGCTATGCCCAAAAAAATTTTTTACGAATATCTGTATAACCTACTTTTAATCACTATGTGGGACTAGGAGTAAAATAGGATTGTTGTTAACTGTAAAATTAAATGGCACAATATATTTGGAGACTGTAATTATAACAAATAGTCATTTAATATTTTCTTTATGGTGTACGAGTTGCTGAGGTACGACTTAGCAATATCACATTATCAAATTGTATTATGGAAATGGCATAGGCATAAATCATGCTAGATTTCTACTATGATTTCTATTTGTGAAGCATAAAAATACCCAATGCATTGTTTTACAACTTCTTTCAGTCAAAAATGTCCATTTTACAAATAAAAATCAATTGGCAGAAAATCCATTTAGTATGTCATTTGCCTTAATTTTAAAAAAACTGTAAATTTGAAAACAAATTACGGTAATTTGCTATGTGCTGCACTCTGGATGACTTTCGGTCTAAAAATTTTGTAATAACAGTTATCAAAGTTTACAGAATACAAAACTAGATGTATGTATTGTATATAAAATGTGTGTATATTATAAATGAAAGTTTAAAATTAATAGTTCCTTTATAAATTCTCTCGATATGCAGTAATTATATATTTAGTTTGTTGAAACAAGTAAAAAAAATTACAAAAAACTGCCTTGATATTAAAGTTGTTTAAGTTAGTATTTTTCTAAAGCAAGTTAATTTATACACAGTAGAATGTCAATTATATATGGGCCTTGGTTAATGCAAACAATAGATAATTATCGTTGATTTAAAATAATTAAAAATCAACAAGTTGACTTATAATTAAAATTTTTTAATTCTAAAAGATTGATAAATGAATGACCCAAATTAATTTTTTGGTTTCATACAATTATCATGGATAATTATCAACAAGTTGACTTATAATTAAAATTTTTTAATTCTAAAAGATTGATAAATGAATGATCCAAATTAATTTTTTGGTTTCATGCAATTACCATGGATAATTGACTGACAGTCTACTGTATAAATTGATGTAAATTAATTCATAAAACTATTTTTTAAAAATCTGTTGTTAACGAAAAAATACACACTATAAATTGCATAACAGCTGTGATAATTCTTAATGAAGGCCATAATTGTAAATTTTAAAATTTTATTAGGTTGTTTTCCAAGTATTATTTATAAATATTGTGATGTAATAATTTAAAACTGAAAATTTTTAACCAAACTTAAGAATGTAACATACATTAACATTCAATGGTAGCTTATTGTCCAGTGCTCCATCTTGAAACTCGTGTTAATATAAATTGAGGGGAAGAAATAGGTTGCCATGTTTCATGTTTGAAACAGCTTGATTGTAACCAATTGTGTGGTATTAAAAAAATTATATATTTTAACAATGCTTTCTATATTGTATGCACCAAACATAAATCGGAGAATGTCCTTTTAACATTTTTTAATGATTTAAGAAAACTGTATTGAACGAAATTAGTTATTGCCATTTAAATCTGAATATTGGAACGAAGTGTACAGTAAACATATTTGTATTTTACTTTTTAGATTTATATATATATAAACAGGAAGACTGTAACAAAGTATAAGTTATAACAAATTATTTTGGTAAAATTTTAAGTATTTACAATGTATGCAGATTAATTTATTGTAAAATTTTCACAAAATGTAAAGATGCATTATTTTTAAGTGCCAAAAAAAGAGTTTGTGCAAAAAAAAAAAATTGTAAATTTTTAAATAAAATTTAGTCTTTTTATAATTTTTTTTTTTTCATTAAACAATTTTATTTTTAGTCTTTTTATAATTTTTTTTTTCATTAAACAATTTTATTTAATAATTTACAATAATTATCAATAATCCTTAACCAAATAATTTCAGTCTCTGATCATATACAAAGTGTTACAAGGCACTGCTTTATTTCCGACATCAAAACCATTTCAAGTTTAGATCGAGAGGAACCACCAGATAATCTCCGAAACATCCAATCGTTAAAACACGATACATCAACATGCAAAATATTTAAAAAACTGGAATGTTTTTTTATAGTTTTTGTGTTAACAAATACGTCATCAAAGGATTTATTCCAAAAAAAAATTTTATTTAATTTTGGATGTTAGAAAATTTATCACCATTCAAAATTATCTTTAATAAATAAAGCAAAATGATAAAACTTAACAGAATTTATTTACAAAAACTCGATTGTCTGTGAGTACGAAACCTTCGTCTGTCTTCGTGGTCATCTGAGAAATATGCATGTATTGGGCTAAACAATGATCAGTTTCTCAACAAACAACTGAACAATTAATAACAAAATTTAATTTTGAAGAAACAGCAATAACGATTCACCTAGGAAACCAAACATGATTTGGAACATAATACAAAATATTTTGATTAAGGCAAATTTTGTCAACCGGTTTTAAAATAAAAATGACAGTAATTGTTGTGCCAACTGAATACTATAACATTAACTTCTATAATTTAATAAAATATTTACAACGATTACGATATCGTAAATGAATTTGTATAATTTTTCGGATTTTTGGCATTTGTTGGATTACAGGTGAATCTGATGATGATAATACAGTATATATTGACATTGCATACTAACTAAACATTAATTTTATAGTCGAGAGTACTAAATGCCATTAAAATTTAACTCGCATGTAAAATCAAATTTAACAAGTCTAAAATTTAACATAAATGCAACTGGTTTGCTTATAAAATAATTTACAATTATCTTTGAAATTTTGGCAAAGAATACAATTCATAAAAATTTTTTTTTAAATAGTAACTATATATACATAATATCAATTACACTTTTTCGAAGATACTAATTTTATCGTAGTTTAGATATTATTAGTACATTGAATATAACAAAATATTTCTGGTAATTTAAAAATTTACTTTGCCGTACATTAACTTAATTCCTACAATCTTGTTTTAATAATTTAAACATGATTTTAATCTCTAACAGTCAAACTAGATATTTTATTCATTGTATATAAATATATGATATACCTTTTATGTACATATGTGCACTACCTGGCATCTGTTTTAGGCACGACAAGTAATGAAATTATTTTGATACACATTGTGTAGTCTCTCTGTGTTAACGGGCTTTTAGGATGATATTGCGCGAAACTGATAACGTCATTATTCCAAAAGTGGAAGTCTTGGCAACTTTTTTTTTGGCAGGAAGATACTGTTTGTGTTTTTTTTTTTCTTTAACGAACTAATTCTCAATTTTCCTGTTCCGGAGACTGAGCAGAATGGATCGTCTTCCTTGTTTTTTCACCCTTTCTCCACAAAACTATTTCCTAAATCAATATCAGCATGTAATTAACAATTAAAGCCAAAAAAAAAAAAAGGGCAAAAATACTGCATTCACTGAACTTACCTGCTGTTTAAAATATCGTCGTTCTTCTTCGTCTACGAGAACCAGGTTAAGGTAATATCTTACAGAGAATTTTTTGTTTATATCTTTCATTGTTGGTGTAAGATCATATCCAGCTAGAAACAATCTTATTGGGATTGATTCTCCTGTAAAACACACACAAATTATTGTGTTTTTTTTTTTCTAAAAAATATAATGTTTATGTAAGTGCAATGACATGCTATCGCA
The DNA here is from genome assembly GCA_000484575.1 of Olivierus martensii. Taxonomy (NCBI): domain Eukaryota; kingdom Metazoa; phylum Arthropoda; class Arachnida; order Scorpiones; family Buthidae; genus Olivierus; species Olivierus martensii. The sequence continues at coordinate 23,791 of AYEL01050527.1, read as the reverse complement.
CCTCTTACTGGAGCTCCATCCATGATTTCGTACTTTGTAATCGTTTCACTTTCGTTAAAAGTGTTTGGTCCTGAACCCGTTGTTTCTCTCTTGATGATGGCAATTTCCATATGCTTGATTTTAATTCTGACAAGAAGAAAATAAATTTTTCCAACAATAACATCTTTCAGATGATATCTGAAATAAAATAAAATAAATGAATTTGTATTATCGTCTAATTTTGTTTTATCTAAATTTCGTCAATAAATATCATACTTTGATTTATTATATTCAAATTCAATATGCAAACAATCTTCAATTCCCACTTCCATTTTAATGGATGAATTCATCTCTGGATATGACGATAAAGTATGTACAATAAGATCCATCTCTTTAATTATGTCGGATAATCTACGAAGTATGGTTACTCGAAGAAAATACCTAAAAATATATATATATAACAATATAAATAACCTTGCAACAATAACAATATTTCTTAATTAATCATCTATGAACTGGAAATGGTTTTGATTTTTAAAATATGCTAATTTATGTAAGAAAATTACCATATTTGTCAGTTATCATACAAGTCAAAAGCAATAATACAGCATATGCAAGAAGTCAGCAAGTGACAAAACATGTAAACAAATAATTTATGTTGCTAAAACAGATATTATAACAGAGAGTCCGTATATTTTTCAGTAATTACTAAGCTGTTGTTAGAGTAACACGTTATACATTTAAGTTTTAATCAATTATTATATCATGCTAAAGTTAAATGATTATATCAGTAATGAATCTGAAATTGAATACAGGTAGGCCTCGATTAGTGCGAGTTTGAATATTGCGATATTCAATTAGTGCGACTTATAAAAATACCATTTTTCAGTTAGTGAGAGCAAGTATTTGATTAATGCAAGTTGTAAGCATAGACCAGTCTTACTAACAAAGCTCCGCCTCCTTTTACGATGTTGTAAGCATAGACCAGTCTTACTAACAAATGTCCGTCCCCTTTTATGATGTCAATTAACAAATTAATGTTAATTTTCAGTTAGTAAAACCGGACGAGCAGCAGTCCAAGAACAGTCACTTGGCTTTGAAGGAGTGAAACACCAGAAAGATTCAAGAACAGTCACTTGGCTTTGAAGGGGTGAAACACCAGAAAGATGGCAGTCACTTGGCTTTGAAGAGGTGAAACACCAGAAAGATGGGCTTTTTTTTGTCACTTGGCTTTGGTGAAACACCAGAAAGATGGGCTTTTTGCCATTAGCTATTTAACATTAACATGAAACACCAGAAAGATGGGCTTTTTGCCGTTAGCTATTTAACATTACAATAACAAAACTGAATAATAGTATACACATACAGTACAGTACAGAATTTTCTGTTTTAAAAAGTATCGAAATGGATGAAAGGAAGAACATTATTGATGATAAAACAGGAAACAAAAAAAAAAAAGAGGTTAGTGATTACGCTACAGCAAAAAACGGTGTGATTGAGCAACATAAAAGCAGTGCTCAACTTCCGCTTTCGATTTGGCGGTTGGTTTGATGATGGTATGAGATGCAATTCTTGGTAAGTTATTAATTTAGATGATGGACAACGATGTAAAATATGAAAATAAATATTTCTTAAACAGTTAGTATTGTGGTTATTCATCGTGAGGTTGGCTAATGGCTGGAATCTCAAAGCAAGAACCAATTACCATATTTTACATATAGTTAATACTTCGATCAGTGTGAATTCAAATAGTGCGAGAAATTCGTGGAACCCATTATTCACACTAATCGAGGCCTACCTGTAATCCTAAATCTGTCTTTATAGGTTTTAAGGTTCTCTATTTATTTGAATTTTAAAAACTAACATTATATTTTAAAACATTTTTAAATATATTTATTATTTTCTTAAATCTTTTCAAAAGTAAGGTGCATTTTCTACTTCACGGCATTTTACAAGCTGACAAATACGATAACCAAATTATACAACCTTATAGAAAGTTCAAACACCGATTAAAAACAGAGAGGGAAGTCGCTTTGGTGTCATCATGTTTTATATTTCAGAATTAGAGAACAAGCTATACTAATTCTCCTAATTCATAGATAATTTGACATTTTCTCATCAACATCAGATTTTTTTTGTTAACAATTTATCAGTAGGTCCTTGCTTAACATCAGCTCCCTAGAAACCATTTCACTATCACATTGCAAGCAAAAAATAAATTATTTAATTAAAAAAATATTAATTTTTAAGATAGCAGAACAGAATAAAGTCCTGTTTTCTGACATTTCCCTGCATAACAGGAAAAAAAATTGTTGGAAGCAGGGCTGAGGTGTTGGCAGGAAAATGTGCCAACACCGACACCCCCCTTTTTTTTTGCTAACACCAACACCTGTGACAGTAAACACGCACAAATGATTTTTTAGAACACATTTTTATTCAATATTTATTACTAAAAAAATTATTTATTCACCAAAAAAGAAAATAATTATTTAATACATTTTTTAAATTTAAAACTAATAAATTATGAGCAATGAGAAAGTTATTGCTAACACCAACACAGACATCTCTTAAAACTGCCGAAATCTACGCCAACACCCCAGCCCTGGTTGAAAGCTTGTCGTAGTAGTTGTTGAAAACCATACAATCACATTTTATATGAGTGCTAATTCAATTATAAAATATTTTCTTTAGACGTTATCTTAAACCATACTGCAATAGGACAATCGGTCAGATTTGTTGACAGATATGCTTAGACCTTCCAATCAGAGAACCTTCTATAGATGTTATCTTAAACCATACTGCAATAGGACAATCGGTCAGATTTGTTGACAGAAATGCTTAGACCTTCCAATCAGAGAACATGGAATTGAATTAAGATCTTTTGGAAAATTTATATGAGGTGTCCATGCTTAGCTTATCTATTTTGTTCATCTATAGTCAGGCTGACCTCCTTGGGTGTATATAAAGACCAAATGGCACTACTATTAGTGAAAGATTGAGAACTAATGTTAAGAAAAATTAATTGCAAACATAACACCTGTAAATTTACAGGTGTATTTTATCAAAAACTACTTTTCTTTCCAAAAAAACATAACTACTATGTAACATTTTCCAATTAAATCATGCTTTTCATTCATTATATTCCATTATTGAACAATATAATAATGATTAGGTGATAAAAGTTTCCAAATAGTATCAATTTTAATATTATATCTGGAAGAAAGTTCGCAGGAACATAACCCCAACTTATAATACTAGTTCTATTCCATTATTGAACAATATAATAATGATTAGGTGATAAAAGTTTCCAAATAGTATCGATTTTAATATTATATCTGGAAGAAAGTTCACAGGAACATAACCCCAACTTATAACACTATGCCTATGTATTTTATGGTTTTAATTAAAGTTGTAATTTTAAGAAATCTAACTCCAATGTTAAAACAAGGACATATTATAAAATGCTATGATATACATGTATAACAATTAAGCAGTATACATTCATCTGTGTTTAAGTGATAAAATTCACTATACAATAAACAAAGTATCGTTAAAGAGAATTAAAAAATAATACAAAATAATGATAAATAAAATACCACGTTACTTCGAATTCTTTTTATTCGGATTTTTAAGACGTAAAATTTGGGTGCGGCTTAAATTTACAGCGAATGTTTTAACATCTTATTTCTCCCGAGCTCCCAATCCCCAATGTTCGGGCTTTTGCTTTATGCTCTATATATGCGCATAGCATTATGATCGTTGATTACAATTTATTCGGTAGCTTATTATGTATATTAGTACCTATTTAAGTAAATAAAAATGTTTCTTATTTTCCAATACCTATTATAAAATCATTTTTATTTTTTCCAGTTTTAAAATCCTATTGCGGCTTAAATTCGAGGAGGAAGTAATACGGTAGTTAATTATGATACTATAGTGGATCAATTTCCATTCACAGAGTGGTGAAACCATTGAATGAATGCTTTCCAAATAGTGGTAAATGAATTTATCATCATAAAAATAGTTTATCATATCTTTAAATACTATATCTAGAACAAAATAAAACTGAACCTGAGCTTTTTTTGCTCTTGTGGCAATTCTCTTAAGAGCAAAAGGAAGTTAATTCTCAACTTTTATCTTTTAGAATCAGTTCATGTAATGATTGACACATTTCATTCCCCTATAGCTGCTACATGAAATCTATTATCTTCAATATATATCGAGAAAAAATGTTCAGTCTATTAAATATTCACTTGCTTTGAAAAATCTCATATGAAACAATAACTATATTGATTGTTAAAATATAATATACAGCAGTGCATCTCAAAGTTTGGGTCGCAACCCCACATGGGGTCGCGTAACAAAGTTTGGAGGTTACAGAAATTTTAGCAAATGTTTTAATTCGTATTCCTAGTTTATATACCTCTATACCCAGGATCATGAAAATATTTTCTCGGGTAAAACGGGTCGCCAAGTGGAAAAATTTAATAAGTGCTGATATACAGTAAACTTCTGTATAGTGCCCTCTTCTATAACACAACGAAAAATTGCAACTAGTACTTATATAACACTATAAACAGTCCTGTATAATGCACAGGATAAACTGTTTTTAAATGTTACATATAATATATCCATTGATTGTAATAAAAGTTAAATGATGTTTATTTCATTTCCATGATGACTAACAACTTTTCCATCAAATTATATACGAATCCACACTTTCGGAATCCATGTTATACAGATCTGCATGTATATAATATTTTTAAAAATTTAATTAATTGTATTCTGTTTTGTTTTTTCCTTTATTAAAAGAAACTTTCTTTAAAACAAGTTAACACTCTGCACATAATAAAATCATATTTAAAACTAATGCACATCTCATTAGCAATATGCAATCAATACTGGAACTCAGAGACAAGTTTAAATTTGCATAAAAACATCTGATAATGCGTCTCATATAATGTGATTTCCTATAATGCGGAATATAAGTCTGCTGCATAAGGAATTTTTGTGGATTAAATAGACGGATAGTCTACATTTATAAGCTTTGTAAAAGTGAGCATTTATCATTATGAATTAGGATATCACGGATGTGATTTCTCTTGCATGATAATGAATGATTAACATTTCTGTGTTACTATTTTATAATTTTTAGCAGAAATTACTGTTTCCACAACACTCATATTTGCTACAGTTTTTTTTAATTCCATAGTTCAAATGATTAACAAAAGATCATCACTTTGATGATATTCCAATCATAAATAATTAAGGTACACTTATTAAACCTAATAATGATGTCAAAATGTAACAGTAAAGACCAGTATTAAGGGGACACACCTATGTGATTTCAAATTTTTTATTTATGAAGCTATAGTAATGAAATTTTTAAATGTTGTTATAATTAATATGTATATTAAATTAAAAGAAAGAAATCCTATTCAGCAGTTGTTTTTTTTCCTGAAAAATAAAAATAATGAAAAAATTACTATAACCTGCTAAGGAAACCAAAATTTAAAAAATAATAACTCGGATCACGAACAAGGTCAAGAAACGGATTGTGTTCGTGAACCGAGGTATCACTGTATATTGATATTATTAACTTCATTTGTTTTAATTTTTTTATTTGATGCTCTGTTAGTTTAGTTTTTAATTTTTTAATTGATATTTCCAGTTTAAAAATAATATAAAATCTTATTCACTATTTTTTTTTTTTAATTTTTAATCAGGCTTTTATTCAAGAAAAGAAGAAAAAATACACCGTTTCGAAAATCTGTAAGTCAAACTTAAAAGAATCATTTTAAATCATTAAAAATCGATTGAAGGTGAAGTGAAAATAGAATTATCGTGATAATCAAGTTTAAAATATCGAAATGTTTAAATAAAATTTTAGTTGTTACCATTATTTTTATGGGAAATATAAGGATATGCATCCTTATATTTTCAATACAAAAATAATGGTATCCTATTTTTTAACGGATACCATTTTATTTTTTTACATGCTTTTATATTTGAATAACCAGTGTATAAATTTTAAAATTTCGTATATAATTTTAGTGAATTATTTTTCTTCATCAAAAATTAATTACAAGTGATTTATCAGGCTCATTTTATTGATACGAAAATTTGTTTTCAACATCTTTTAACTTATTTGCAATTTTCATTAAACGAAATTTCTTGTAAATTTATTGTAATCGAACATTCGGAATTTTGGCTTTAAAATTTCATCCATTATCTACTCGTAATTTTCTCTTAAACATTCGGAACAAAATTTGCACTCTTCAACAACTTCGCCATTGCGCAATCCTTTGGTGGACTTCTCTTTCTCCATTTCTTTATGGCAACTTCGGCAGCGTGTTATGTCGTCGTTTTGTTTTTTTAGTTTCTTGCAGTTATCAATGTGATTTTCCAATTTTTTCAGTGGCAGTAACTCTTCACATTCTGAACAACGACCGAAGCAATTTGATACATTGTTCTCGACGCTGGCTGATAGCCGAATATCTCTTTTTCGATACTTTTTACGGCATAACGGACATTTCATGCTGTAGCTTTCCTTCGTTTGACTAAGCCGAGTTATACAATCCTTGCAAAAGATGTGACCGCAAGGAATACAAGCGGGTTCGGTAAAAATCTCTATACAGATATCGCAGGTAACGGCACTAACGTTTATTATTCTTTTCTTCGCCATTTTATTCAACAATAGACGTCAAGCCTTCTCTAATAAAGATTTCAATAAATATTTTTTATTATTATTTCGTAACGAAGTTATTGATTAAGTATGTAAAATAAGCGAAATTAAATATTTTATATATTTTTTAGGTAAATTTAGTAAATCATGCCCAATAATATAGGATACCCCAAAAAAGTCATACACATTTTGAATAATTAGATGTATTTTAATATACATTGGATTATAAAACTTATAAATTAAAGAAGAAAAATGTAGAGATTTTTAAGTTATCACAAATGTTTGAATTGATGCCCATTCTGGTCTAAGCACTACTACTAATGTCGTCAAGTTGAATTGTATACATCATGAATAGTTTCATTTGGTATTTGGGCGCATTCTCTTTCAATGCCGCTTTCAGTTCATTTATTATTATTGGTCTTGTGCCGTAAACATTACCTTTTGATACCTTTAATGTCTTCATAAAAATGGCCAATGACATGAGATTGGTGAAGGTGAACGTGTGCATATTTAATGCTGCTACTTTACCTAATCTATTTATTCTGCAGATTTTACGAATAGTTTTAATTCTCCATCAGGATCATCATCTATTGGAGTTGTAGACTGATTTTGGAATAAAACTTTTTCAATGGAGATCTTGCTCGATTTTGAAATTCCTCTCTCATAAGCTGCGTTCCAACCGGATTTGTTGGGAAGATTCCAGTAGTTCATTTTATCTTATAGAAGTCATTGACATCTAAACTCTTCCGGATTGCTGCTTCTAGACATCTTGTACAGTTTCATACGTTTCAAACATCTCTAATCTGAATATTGATGAATTGCATTTGTGGATCTGTTCAAAATTCCCTTCTAAATTGTCTTTGCTTTTTACTTCTGTTTTCGCACTTCCAGTAGCTCTTTAGAATAAATTTCCTTTCCTCAAAGCTTAGTTTTCTTTCAGCCATTATTTTAAATCAATTATACTTCGAAAGAATAAAAATTTTGTGAATTAGACTGTGAAAATATGTTTTTTTACACTGTATAATTCGTATCCTAATTTTTTAGCAGTCTATGCTATTTTTTTGTTGTCTTAAAGTTATAAAATTAAATAATTTATTGATTTTATTTATGCATAAAGTAAGCAATTGCCATTATTATAATTATCCTAGTAAACGGCAGTTATTTTATATTAAGAAATTTGTATGCGTTGTTTATTGAATGCACTTGCTCAATTTATTGATTTCTGACATATAATGGAATGTTTTATTCAAATTTTATTCATTAAAAATCATTTTCTTGCTGTTTTTATTGTGATAATTATATATTAGAGAGCAGTATTCACCCTCCATCTACATTCTTAAGAAGAGATTTTAAAATGCATCCTCTTTCCTCCATTAGTGTTCTGCCATATTACTTCTGGTAGGATCTTTTCTCTAGTTCCTCATGCATCCTCATATTCTTCTCACTTCACTTTATTTCTTCAAAGATATCCTTTTGATTATGATCCATTGCTATCAGAAAAATTAAAAAGGCGAGAAATAAAATGATAAGTTCATCAGGCTCATTTGCCTTCGGAAATAAGGCTAAAAGCAACATAAAATTTATAAATTTCTCTTTAATAAAAGCTGATCACTACTACTGAAAAGTAATATTTAGTACTACATATTTTTTAATGGAATTAATAGGTTAAGTTCAGGTGTTTGAACTCACTTTTTTTAAAAATTAACAAGTAGATGAAGAATAGGTACTTAGCTCTATCGTGACATCGCCATAAAAATATCTGCAGATGTTGATTTGGTAATTGATCACTGATCTCATAGGAGGCAAAGGATTATTTTATAGTATGCCAATCAAAATAAAAAATTATTTTTCAACAGTAGTGCGGTAAATCCATTAACATATATACTGTACTGTGTATTCCAGTTTTACACTTCTTCAAACAATATACTAACTTCATTGTTTTAATTTTATTTGAAGTTCTTTTTGTTTGCTTTTAATCTTTTAATTGATATTTCCAGTTTAAAAAATATTATAAAAATCTTATTTACTATTTTTTTAATCTAACCAGGTATTATTCAAGAAAAGAAAACTACACTGTACGAAAATCCGTAAGTCAAACTTTTTATAAATTTTCATTAATTTATTATTGAAACAGCAAAATTTTTTCTCTCTGTCACTTTATCTTTTAATTATTCTTTCAATGATAAAGTTTGAGTTACAAAGTAGGAAAAGTTTGATTCATCAATGGAAAAATGGAACTAGGGAATATATTATATTCCCTAGTTCCACTTTTGGGAAAAAATCTGTCACAAGATGAAATATAGGGTGAGTCCAGAAAATTCTCCACTGGAGAAGATAAAGAATGATATCACGACTCGTAGAGATAGAGAGAAGACATAATTTGTTGAACAGTTGGACTCCAGTTGTTGTCTCTTGATGTGACGTCATTCTTTAGTTTCTCCAGCGGAGCCTTCTCCGAACATTTTTTTGAACTCGCCCATATTTTCCTTTCTTTCAAGATATCTAGTGTATTTGCAGGCAAATTGTTAGAGAAGCATATTTTTCGAGCCACAAAATAAGTAAAAAAAAAATATCGCAGCAGTTGTGATTATGAAATATGCTTCATTTTGTTCAGAATATGGTAAAGTTTACATAGACCTTAAATAACATAAAATTCCGCTATACATATATCAAACGTAGTTGAGATCTTTCGAATTATGTGATCTACAGAGGTGTCTACAAAGAAAAGATCCGATAATTTTTGCATGCTTTCTATGGTTTTCAAAAATATTTAGTGCTTTTATCAGTTGTAACCGATACTTATATTTTTTTAGTATAAGATAGAAAAAAACACATTTAAAAAAAAAAAAGACTATGGTTTTCAAAAATATTTAGTGCTTTTATCAGTTGTAACCGATACTTATATTTTTTTTAGTATAAGATAGAAAAAAACACATTTAAAAAAAATCTCTTAATTATTTAAGATAGGAAAATTTACTTAGTACTGCCTCACTGCCCTGGCTCATGATTTGAATTTTAATTTTTGATATTTTGAATACAAAAACGAAATATTCAGCCAAAATTTTAAGGTTTCGTGAAGCAAAATTCTCTTAATCATTAATGGAAATACTGTATTAAAATTTAAAATTTTTACATCGAAATTGCACTTTTTCTACAACAAAAAGCATCTTGTTCAGAAAGGTTAACTACATTTAGTGACGTACTCTGCCATACAAATCGTTAGACATTGTTATTTTTTCATTTATTCTCTCATTAAAATATATTTTTTCAGGTTTTATTATAAAAATGAATTTATCTTTTGCAAAAAAATATTAAAAAGATTTGATATATTTTAAAAATTATACAGCAGCGGCTGGAATTTAAATAATTACGTGATTATTCTCTAAAATAAATACAATTCTTCATGACGTAACTTTATTTATTAACAGATTCCTATTAAAATAATGTCGAAGAAAACTTTAAGTAACCAGAGAAAAACCGAACTTTTTATTGAGAAATGGTCCAATATTGACAGTTCCGTCGAAAATTTAAAATTCTACATTTTGAGTTTTAACATTCTTTGTAAAATTTCCAAGACAGAATATATTCCAGTGGAATTGGGAGTTACAAGATATTCCATTAAACAAGGAATCGAAGGTAGTTTTCACAGCTTTATTAATCCTGGTCCAGTGCCAAAAGGTTACATGGGAATATCCAAAGATATCAGCCTTTCTACTCACAAAATTCCCATTAGCGGATTCGATCTAGCCGACAGAGATAATGCCAAAATATACCAGTCCATAATAGATTTTATAAGACAAAATGAAGAACTCGTCATATTTTGTACGGAAGAAGAAATCCAACAAAATAAAAGTTGTTTCGAATGGCTTTACAAAAAGAGTAAATCCAATAATGATATTCCTGTTCGAATTTATAACGTAGCATTGCTTCTGATGAAGTTGAGTGAATGTGGAAATCATCGTTTTCCTTCAAAACAAGTGGCAGCCGACGTTTTTAATTGTCACGCATTCGACTACCTATCAAATACACGTTGTAACTTTCACGAAGATCTAGATAACGACTTCTGCGCTCTGGCCCGAACCAAGCGATTGTGTTTCATACTTTCCACTAATTTATGCAAATTATTTAAAATATGCCCGACGGAAAATCATATTCATCCGAAGATGACAAACTATCAAGCTCAAACATTAATTTTCGCATCTGTATCCACCTTTACACGATCTCAAAAGAAGAAATCGTTTGAAGGTCACGCAGGAAAAATAGAGAGAGACAATAAAAAATCTTATCAGAACGTAAATAATAAACAGCAAAATTATCTTCCTCGTCAAGATTTATTTAAATGTGAAAATATTAAACAAAACCAACCATTTTCTAACACAGTACCCGATACTACTACCCCAAGGAAACAGTCTAAAACACCATTATCAGCAACATTTTTTGAGGTATCAAGTATAAGTACAGATAATAGTCGGTATAATTTTGGAGATAGATCGAGTCGCCAGCCATTTTCTCTTCCAAAAGTACTGACTGATGATCCAAACTTTAGATCTTTATGTAACATATCAACTTCTTTAGTTTTGAGACAGCCAAATTCGATGCCTATGGTCCTACGTGCCATATTTGAAGACTTTCATTAAATGCTCTATTGGGACAAAAAAATAATAATTTAGTGAATACACGGATTTAGTAATTAATGCAATTTGTCTTTATTATCTAATCATATACAGTACTAATTATAAAAGTAAGACTTGGCATGCATATACTCCCATTTTAATGGATAAATTAAAAAAAAAAAATATGTTAATGGTGACTCTTTATAATGAATGTTTATTACACTGCATGGATGATCAGTTACTTAAACTATACAATTATTTAGCCTAATCCATTAAATGAATGGAAATATTCAGTAGACAAACCTGAATAATTAAATAATTAGACAACAGCAGAAGTTTCTATTAAGCATGTGCTATTGTCTAATTATTTAATCATTCAGGTAAAAAGCAAAAAGTTCATCAAGGTGTATAAGAAGTTGATCACAAACCTGATCTTAACAGCAGAAGTTTCTATTAAGCATGTGCTATTGTCTAATTATTTAATCATTCAGGTAAGAAGCAAAAAGTTTATCAAGGTGTATAAGAAGTTGATCACAAACCTGATCTGAAGAGGAGAGAATTTTTTTAATTATTTAAAAATTATTCTATATTTTAATTAATGTAAGGTTAAATAAAATCTTATAGGAGCCGCACATAAGATTTTATTTTTCATTGTTGTATCCTACTAAATCAAAAAATAAACTGCCTTTTTTTCAAGCAGTATAAGTACTGTATTTTCATTTTTTTCAACATTTCCATTTAAAATTTTATGGTGGGTGGTCGTGAATTGCTTACTATACAATTTGGATCGCGCTTTTTAAAACTTGAGAAGCACAGATTTAACCAGATATATTTCAAAATTTAAATGCAAAATATCACTTCTAATAGCATAGCTTTAACCTTATGTCCTACCTCCAGCCTAAAATATTTTATAATAAAGTATCACAGATTTAACCAGATATATTTCAAAATTTAAATGCAAAATATCACTTCTAATAGCATAGTTTTAACCTTATGACCTACCTCCAGCCTAGAAACTTAGAATATTTTATAATAATGTATCTTCAAGTCGATATTCACCCTCTAGCGGCAGGAAGTGAGGAAAATAATTACGTCACTGATCGCTTCTATAAAATGCCCGTTCTTATATCGAAATTAAAGATACGAATATTCCTTTTACTGCCGTTTTGACTGAGAATTTTAATAGCCTCACAAATATTTGATGTACTGTATACAAGTAGGCCTCGATCAGTGCGAATAATGGGTTCCATGAATTCTCGCACTATTCGAAGTATTAACTATATATAAACATATGGTAATTGGTTCTTGCTTTGTGAGATTCCGGCCATAAGCCAACCTCACTGGTAATTGGTTCTTACTTTGTGAGATTCTGGCCATTAGCCAACCTCAATGGTAATTGGTTCTTGCTTTGTGAGATTTTGGCCATTAGCCAACCTCATTGAATAACGCCACAATACTAACTGTTTAAGAAATATTTATTTTCATATTTTACATCAGTGTTCATCATCTAAATTAATAATTTACCAGGAATTTCACAGCACTAACTGTTTAAGAAATATTTATTTTCATATTTTACATCGTTGACACTAATTGTTTAAGAAATATTTATTTTCATATTTTACATCATTGTTCATCTAAATTAATTATTTACCAGGAATTCCCATACCATCATCAAAAGTGTTCTTCCTTTTATCCATTTCGATATTTCTTAAAAGAAAATTCTGTACTATACTGTATGTATATGATAACAAAGCTGAATTATAGTAATGTTAAATAGCTAATGCCAAAAGTCCATCTTTCTGGTGTTTCGCCCTTCAAAGCCCTTCTGATCTTCGTCCAGTTTTACTAACCGAAAATTAACATTAGATAATTTGTTAATTGATATCATAAAAGGGGGCGGATCTTTGTTAGTAAGACTGGTGCTTACAACTCGCATTAACGAATATTTGCTCGCACTAAGTGAAAAAAGGTATCATTTTTATAAGTCGCACTAATCAAATATCGCATTAATCGAACTTGCACTAATCGAGGCTTACCTCCATATTGTTTTGATGGTCACTCTTACCTTTACTGTGTACCGTCCAGCAGGAATTTTACGATTGTATCTACATGAACCTTATAAGTCGCACTAATCAAATATCGCATTAATCGAACTTGCACTAATCGAGGCTTACCTCTATATTGTTTTGATGGTCACTCTTACCTTTATTGTGTACCGTCCAGCAGGAATTTTACGATTGTATCTACATGAACATGTCGGTACCACAAAATAACTCTACAAACAGCCAAGTTATCGATTTTCGTGGAGTAAACCTTCGTTTACTGTTTATAGCTAAGCATAGCTAACGATTTATCACAATTGGCAGTATTAATTGATACCGACATTCTTCAAAAATATTAAAATTAATTGGGCTTACTGTTTACTAATTTTAAAGAATTTTTTTTAAATCTAAAGGGTAGCGAAAATCAACCGTTTCATCCGACGTAAATTTAAAAAAAAAAAATCCATTTATCGAATAAATTGTGTGATTAAATATAGAATTTTTAAATTATGCAGCACTTGTTTAAATTTATAAACGATTCCCAACTAAAAAACTGCAAATGGCGAAAATCCCGAAAAGCGCTTCGTATTCGTTCTTTAGTCATTTTTGGACAAGATTCTGCTTTTCACGGAATCCGAAATTTTTGCATAACATTTTTAGTCATATTATTAGTAGGTAAATTAAATCTGTATATAAATCAGTTGCGAAAACGGAACCGATAAGTAGCTATATGAAAAAGTCCTATCACAACAAAGTATCGATACCTGTGCGCGACGCCATCTTGAAAGGGACAATATCTTGCCTGACAATTTTCAAGATTTAAAATTGTACGAATTCGTGTTATAGAAGAGCGATTTCGTTACATTAATTCGTGTTATAGGAGAGCACGTTATACGGAAGTTTACTATAATACATCTTGAAGGGGTCGCGCAAGAATATATTCAAACTCCTTGGCAAAGAACACTTTCAAGATGATGTAATTATACATTTTGATGCAAATATATATTATACATTAATGTATATATAATATATAAATCTATAAATTGGATTTCAGCATAAAATCATAACCCATATAATCGGAAGAATAATTCCTGGTGTATTTTTGGCTTTTATTTCAGCATAAAATCATAACCCACATAATCGTAAGAACAATTCCCGGTATATTTTTAGCTTTTAAAACAAGTGTAAAAAACCATAGCAGGTTTTCGTCATTACGATGATGGTCAGGTGACGTTTTACTTGTCGTTCAATATGGCAGCGGTACATGGTTCGTTTACGAATTCCGAGGTAAATTTTTCGAAATATTTTCTAATCGGTGCCGCTTTCGCCCATGGTTCTATAATAATTTTTGATCAGTTTGATGAGATCTATCGAATGGTAGGTATCACATTTGGCAATCCGTGAAAAGCAGAATCCAACCCATTTTTGCAATTTTTTAACAGCCTGTATTTTAATACGGTATTGGCAATCCGTGAAAAGCAGAATCCAACCCATTTTTGCAATTTTTTAACAGCCTGTATTTAGACTAATACGGTGTTTTTATCATTCTTACTTTTGTAATTTCATTTAATAAAAACTGTATAATTTCTCCCGTACTTTAGCGCTCAAAGATATGGAAAAATATATATATTCAAGTAAATTAGATTATTTTAACCACTTAACGTCTACAGTATCATATACGATACCTTTTAACCCATTATTATTATTAATGTATTAATTTTTTCTACCAATTGACTGTTGTGTCATATGTAATATATATCAAAGAAATGAATGACCCGAATAATAGTGCCCTCTATAGTTTATTTTGTAAATTATCAGAAATTGCTGATTTTTTCTTTTGAAGTATTGCCTAATGTTACTTATTTGACACAAACCCATAAAATAAAATAAAAAATATCTCACATAATCAAATAACAATTATCTAGTATGATTTCTACACAAAATAAGAGTAAAAAAATACTTTTTTCAATTTTTTTTAAATTTAATATCAAAATTCAGGCATTAAGTGGTTAAAAGAAACTAGCGTTGTCGTTTTATTTCCTCCCGATAGATGGCGACTTATTGATGATCACTACGTTTTACATCTGTCATTCGCAGTTGGATCAAACCGTATTCATTGTATTAATTTTATATTTTTAGCGAATTATATTCCGTTTGAAATAATAATAATACAGTATTTTTCTCTATAAAGTAATATATTTGAAAATTATACTATCCATATTACAGGCAGAAGAAGAAGAAACTCAATTTCTTCCGCCGTTAGAGGGCATGGTAAGAACGATTATTATAGTCCCTAGATATATGGAGTAGCGAATTCAGCCCCCATTTTATATCCTCCTGCCGATCGATAATCACGGATAACTTTATGGAAAGTAAAACATAATAATATATTTATTTTCTAATTTATAAATACAGTAGTTTCTTACTGGCAAAACGAAGATCGTATTTGGAAAAGTTTTCCTTCTAATATTTTTAATCATTTCTTTTTTTCTCTAATTTCTTTTACTTTGCGGTAAAGGAAATAATCTATGACTCTTTTCTCTTCGATTAGAATAATTTATTGTTCCAAACAAGGCATGTTCTTAAAAAATAACCCAAAAGCCCATCAACGCAATGATAACGCCCTATCTAAGAAGATATAAAATGGCCGATTTGGCGGCTTGGAAAAGTTTTCCTTCTAATATTTTTAATCATTTCTTTTTTTCTCTAATTTCTTTTACCTTGCGGCAAAGGAAATAATCTATGACTCTTTTCTCTTCGATTAGAACAATTTATAGTTCTAAACAAGACATGTTCTTAAAAAATAACCCAAAAGCCCATTAACCCAATGATAACGCCCTATCTAAGAAGATATAAAATGGCCGATTTGGCGACATCTGATGGCGTAAAGAAATGCGCTATTCTATATATCTAGGGATTGTAGACTATTATCAAAGATGGTTGGTTATTATTATTGAAATTCACGAAAGTGTACATTAAATAATTTACGAAAATACCGTTATAAAATTATTTTATAGTAAAATATATCATTGGTAATCATTAGATTTTTCTATCGATCACTAATTAGAAGAAGTCACTTTCATATATTTTACGTCGACGTTTTCGTCAACAATCAAGTAGTTAACAATTCTTTTAAATGAAAATTAAACGATATTTATATTTTTAATGAGCATATTTTGAGGAAAAATTTCCATCAAAAAGTTTAGATTATAAATGAAACAGCAAGATACTTGTAGAATGGCTGTAAAAATTAAAAGTTTATTTGAATCATCAAAAAAATACTTCATCGTACATGTTTGTTTAAAGCATGGGTTAACCGGAGGTATCCATACCCCCTGGGGTACAAAAAAGACCTCCAGGGTTTTCACAGGGCTTGTTTCGCCCAGCCACATAGTACTCTTCAAGAATGGAGTGTGGCGTCATCTGTTGACCAAAAAAAAAATACATTTTTCGGTGATTTGGAACTTTTACGTAACATGCAATATTTAGTTAATAGGGAAATGTCATGCATATCTTAATTTAGAATATATTTCTCCATCAATAAATTTAAATTCTGTAAGTTTTTTTAATAATTTATCACAATATAAGATCGAGTCCCATACCCCAGCATTTGGTTTCCATACCCTGGGGTATGGAATCCAAATCCTGGGGGTATGAGACTCGATCTCTAAAGTACAGTAAATTCAAGCTATTGACATATTTGGAAGTCATACTGGCAACTAGTATAAGGAATGCCGGTGATTATTTCGATAGTCAAGTGAAGGGGGTATGGGATCATTCGCCAGTCCATTAGGGGTTTGGAGTCATCAAAAATTTAAGAATTCATGATTTAACCGAATGATAATACAGTATATTATTTAAGATTATTCGTGATAACTTTATAAAAAAACAAAAACAAAATATGTGTGAGAAGCCAAAACTGGATGTAAAAGTCGAACAAATTTTTTGAGATGTATAAGAATTAATTTCAAACGTTTCGTTAATCAGAACATTTGAGAATTTAGCACTTTTTTGTCAACAGATGACGCCACTTTCCATTTTGGAAGAATACTTAAATGTTGGGGCAAAACAAGCCCTTCCACAGGCTGCCCTCCCCTGCGAAGGGGTCAGCCGAATTGTGGAGGACGGGAATCGTCGGGCCGGGCCCAGACCCTATAAAAGTCGAACAAATTTTTTGAGATGTATAAGAATTAATTTCAAACGTTTCGTTAATCACAGAACATTTGAGAATTTAGCACTTTTTTGTCAACAGAGACGCCACTTTCCATTTTGGAAGAATACTAAATGGTGGGGCAAAACAAGCCCTTCCACAGGCGCCCTCCCCTGCGAAGGGGTCAGCCGGATTGTGAAGGACGGGGATCGACGGGTCGGGCCCAGACCCTATGATAAGTATTTTCAAAGAGTAGGACCCGACACTCGAATTTGGGTCCTTCAGAGTGGAAAGTCGAAGCGTTTCCACGCGGCCAATCCGGCCGACCCAAAAAATGTATTAAGAATATTTCATTAACGTTTCTACCTAGTTAAGTGCTAAATTTGTCGGCTGGATTGGCTGCGTAGATACGCTTCGGCTTTCCTCTGGCGGAACCTGATTTTTTTTTGAATTCGACTTTTCGGGCCGGTCCCCGAAAAGTTTCAAAATCGGGGTTTCACTGTATTTTCAAAGAGTAGGACTCGACACTCGAACCTGGGTCCTTCAGAGTGGAAAGTCGAAGCGTTTCCACGCGGCCAATCCGGCCGACCCAAAAAATGTATTAATATTTCATTAACGTTTCTACCTAGTTAAGTGCTAAATTTGTCGGCCGGATTGGCTGCGTAGATACGCTTCGGCTTTCCTCTGGCGGAACCGGATTTTTTTTGCATATTTTATGCCCCCTTTCCAATCGGAGATTATTAAGAGAGCGCGGCTAATTCCAACCACGGGTTGCACCCACACCTGTGGAGGGGGCCGAATGGTCAAGGAGGGGATCATCGGGCCCGGTCTAGTATCCCGAAAAAATCCGGGACCAGACCCAGGACGCGAACCTGGGTCCTCTAGCGTGGCACGCCAGAATATTTTATGCCCCCTTTCCAATCGGAGATTACTAAGGGAGCGCGGCCAGTTCCAACCACGGGTTGCACCCACACCCGTGGAGGGGGGCCGAATGGTGAAGGAGGGGATCATCGGGCCCGGTCCAGTACCCCGAAAAAATCTGGGACCAGACCCAGGACGCGAACCTGGGTTCTCCAGCGTGGCACGCCAACGCGTTACTACTCGGCCATCCAGCCGCCAGCGGACCCGGATTCGAGTCTCTAGTCCCATCCCTTAAAAATATTTATCAAGAGGTCCAGGCCCGGCTCGTCGATCCCCGTCCTCCACAATCCGGCTGACCCCTCCTCAGGATCTCATTTTTCGACATTGGGGTTGGAATGGAACTTTGCACCTGCTTTAGATCTCTACTATTTTGATGGCCCAACAAACCGGTAGAATACAACTTGGCCCATTTCTTCAAGATCTCATTTTTCGACATTGGGGTTGGAATGGAACTTGGCACCTGCTTTAGATCTCTACTATTTTGATGGCCCAACAAACCGGAAGAATACAACTTGACCCATTTTTCGCATTTATGTTTTGTTGAGATTTATTATATTCACCAATATATTCATTAAAAAAAGACTGCTATATAGGCGACGCCGCACTGCCAGAAGCGACGCGACGCGCTCGATCGCTTCGGGTGAAGTAAATATGTCACAAAAATAATTGGAATTTATTATATTCACCAATATATTCATTAAAAAAAGACTGCTATATAGGCGACGCCGCACAGCTAGAAGCGACGCGACGCGCTCGATCGCTTCGAAGCAAGTAAATATCACAAAAATAATTGCAAAATTGGAATTTTCAGAATTTTTCCTTTACCTATATCCTAAGTCCTATACTTCTGCTAAATTTCAAGTCTCAACGTCAACGGAAAACACTATAATTTTGATGAGTGAGTCAGGGTCCAAATTTGCGATTTTCTGGGGCCTCTATCTCCTAGACACTTTGATATTAAATCTTGACGTTTTTACAGAGCCTTGAAGAAATAATGATTAATAACATATACAATTTTCATGATACTATCTTAATCGAAAGCGAAATTATGGATATGGAAAATACGGCTTAAGTTGGTTATAAATTTACACATGGTGTGCGCCGCGGGAACATGACGCGACGCACTGCCGTACGCCTTGATCTAAGATAGAATCAGGGCCGGATTAATCTATCTTAGTTATATTTGTATGGGGACATCTCGTAGCTTAAATTTTATCAGGGTCGTCGTTCCATTAATAGTTTTATGAATATAAAGAGCCGATCTCTCTAATTTTCCTAATCCATATTAGATTTATACGGTAGTTGTATGGTTTATAGTCAACAACAACTTTTAATATATTGTATTTAGCATTTTAATTAGATTCATAATTGCATTTACTTCTTTACAACTTAATTATTTAATACGGCTTAAGTTGGTTATAAATTTACACATGGTGTGCGCCGCGGGAACATGACGCGGCGCACTGCCGTACGCCTTGATCTAAGATAGAATCAGGGCCGGATTAAGTATTTATAAACAGAATGTTTATAAATCCTTGATCCTATCTTAGATATATTTGTAAGGGGGACATCTCGTAGCTTAAATTTTATCAGGGTCGTCGTTCCATTAATAATTTTATGAATATAAAGGGCCGATCTCTCTAATTTAGATATCCATACTAGATTTATACGGTAGTTGTATGGTTTATAGTCAACAACAACTTTTAACATATTGTATTTAGCATTTTAATTAGATTCGTAATTGCATTTACTTCTTTACAACTTAATTATCTTGTGTATTAAATGTACAGTACCGAAATATCTTATGTATTTTGCTAATACCTACCTGATTGTTAGTGTTTGTTACAACTCCTCCTGGAATAATGTATAACAGGAGTAACTTTTTCAATAGAATATATATTAATAAATCAATTTATTGATATTTTTATTTCTTTATAATATCTTCTCTTCTTTGCATATAAAGAGATATCAGGATGCATAGTAATGTGGTGAAGTAGTTTCTAGTTACAACGATTGAGATCAGTAACCAAAAACCTCTAAAAAATTCAAGGAACTGTTCTGATTTTATTTGAGATAGAAATCCAGAATGGTTACTATTATGTTAATTATTAAAATATTAGAATTTTTGATAATGTAATCTAACAGTTTAATCTGAAATAAATGATAACAGTGATAGATAAATACAATCTTTTTAAATTCATAATTTTATTGCCTGTCATATTTATTTAAAGTCGAAAACGATTATTCTCTATACAATGACACTCGCAAAATTAAAATAAAATATATGTATAGGTTAGAAGAAAGTAAAATTACAATAAAATTCATCTCTTGGATTGTATACCAAGTTTTCCTAACTCCTAAATTATGAAACGATTGTACATGTAGAGCGAAACGATATAGTGAGTTTGTATATTGATATATAGAATGCACTCAATATATTTCCGGGAAGAATCTCAATATAAAATTCTACAAAAATCCATCTAATGAGATATGAATTGTTTCATAAGAACAGACAGGAAGTCGTGATTGGAAGCTAATAGGTACAGTGTCTCTATTAGTTTCGGATCACGCAAATATCTTTTACGAAAAGTAATAACTATAATTTAGATTTTTGAATAATGTTTATTATTCACTTTTAACTGTGTAATATTTATTTAATTCCAATATCATTCTTTAATAATAATAATATATAAAATTTTTATGCAAAGAAAAAATTTTGATTTACCTAAGATGGCAACAACAAGTTCACAGCGCTCCCTGCATATTTTTATCTTTTTTAGAGTAAATATAATATAATTTAATTTTTTTCTTAATTTATTATTATTATTATTATTATTATTATTAATACAACAAGATTTTGTGGATATTGCATAGATCCGAAAGTTAAACTGGAATTTTTCAATCATAAAATATTTATAGGAATCTGTTCAGTAATTCGATTACAAAAGAAGCATGGCATTCAAACATCTTTGTAATTTTTCCAGTATGATAAAAAGTTCGAGTATAAACCTCTAATTTCTTCATGTACAGGTGTTTTCGCTGTTATATAGTGATAATTGCATTATTATAAGATTATATTGTATGGATCGGAGATGTAGATTATAAATGGAAGACAAATAACTTCTGGCGGTTGAAGGATGGATTTTTGTCAGAGGTCAGCACAGAAATCAAGATTACAAAAGTCAGCATTGAAGCGATAAGAGAATGATGAATGTTTAAAAGTCCATCATTGACAAAGTAGAAGAAAGAGAACTAGAATAGTTTGGACATGTTAAGAGAATGAACGAGGAAAGATTGTCTAGGGAAACATTGCAATGGATTCCACAGAAAAGGAAAAAGGGGAATAACCAAAGAGTACATGAGTATAAGGAGTGAATATTGCTATGGAGAAAAATCGAAAGAATAGCGAAAATTGGGAAAAAAGTTAAAGAATAATATTCTATCATTGTTAGGTCGAGGACAAACTATTATATTCAACGGAAAATCCTGGAGATGGACAGATGTTACAGAAGCGTGTTCAGCATACTATCCGGCTGACTAAGGCTAAGTAGTTCTGAGTAGACTGTTATATTGAACTCAATTCTGAGTACGGCGAACTCCGCCCACAACTAAGAATTAGTCAGAAATTCTCAGCCAAGATTTTCTAGGCTGAGTAGGTCTTACAAAATGGCTGCCGTTACAAAATAAAATATATGCGTTTGGCTAATATCAGTTATGAATTAATATTCGACGAAGAGGAAAACGAATTTATCTGTTTGTTGCATTTTTTATTTTTTTGTAATTTAAACAATAAAAATTATTATCTAAACTATATACAATAGTAAATTAAAAATTAATTAATTACGTTTTTATTTGAACCGAACAATGTCGTTCAATATACTGGCATAGGCTAAGTTAGCTGCTGAGTAGGCGGAGTTAAAAGTCTTAAGCCGGCTGAATGAATAAGCTGGTATATTGAACACGCTTCTGGACTCGTTTAACCCCTGATTTCTTCATACACAGATACAGTATATCTGTTAAATAATGATAATTGCATTATTTAATGATGCTAATCTCTATAGAATAAGTTATTATGTATGCTACATAATCCAAACCAGAAAGATGAACGTTGACGTTTCAAAGGTTCCTTGACGTACTTTTTGCATATGCATTTATTTAAATGACTTCTAAGAACCCTTTAGCTATATTTTTTGCCTTAGTCTTTCAAGGAAAAGCAATAACAATCAGTGATCTTCGGGATTTTATATGATCCATACTATCATTGTCCATTATTACCAAAACTATGCTCGTAATTATGGATGTCGTTTTTAAAATCTGCGTAAATGTCTTCTTTTATTAACTCATTTTTACCTCTTTAATTTAATTTATTTTTTTAATAATTAATTTCGGAATTGGATAAATTTGAGCCGGCAATAAATATTTCTGAGAAAAATCGAATTTTTTTTATCCTGGAAACATATTTTTTTTTAATACTCGTTTCATTAATTAAACTTGTTAATTACTTTTAGACAAATAAATATTTATTAATATGTGAGTCACATTATTTAAATACCATTTTTAAAGCAAAAAAACGCGCTCATAATTTAAACAAGTATATGTTGTATTGCCCTTCATTTAAAATACAACTTTGGAATTTTATAATTTCCTTCGATAACATTTATATCAACTATTACATCCGCTTAGATTATTACTCGAATCGCAGTTATGAGTCTTAAAATATGCGAGATAATGAATAAAAAGTATAATATTATAACATTTTTAATATAAAGTTGAAATTATAAATGCCATTTTCGTTAAAAAAAAACCATAAAGGTTGTTTTACTATATTTTAAGATATATTTTCCTCCATTTTCAAAAATTATGCATCGTTTATATAATTTTCTCATCTAAAAACATGTCACATTGTATATTAAAATGTTCTGCTCATGCGTAATGGCATAAATCACGTGATTGTAAGTTATTCACATTTACTTGAAACTTGTGCGCTGAATGAATGTACTAACAGTAAGTTCAGTTCGAGCATTTAAAATTATTTATTTAAACCAAATATCTTAAAATTAATGCATAATTGCTGACTAAATATAAAATTTAATTCATATTAAAATTTTTAACACTTTATTAAAAATGTAAACTAACTAAAACCAATTATTAATAATGGGTTTTAGTTAGTTTACAGTTTTAATAATTACCTTAATTAACTTTAGTTAAAACAAGTTAATTATTTATAATTAAATTTTAATATTTATGATTATTTTTAATATATTCAATAGCACAAAATTATATTTGTCATTGAGATGTGCATAAAATATGAATAAATGTTTATCTGTTTAATGAAGATTATTGTTTCATTAAATTAGCATCAAAGGTGTTTTAACAATAATAAATTATTTTATCATATTAT
>AYEL01050525.1:0-11167 GCA_000484575.1 Olivierus martensii | reverse complement strand
AGTTTCCCTGAAAAGATAAAATCCGTAGGTGGCGCCATAACTTAATAATGGCTGCCAACTAATGACTCCTTTTATGAGTTCTAGGAGTTTTTCGAGCGATACTCCAAAGTTATAAGATTAAGTCACAAGATTCCGCTGATGTATATAAGCGGGTAATATCTACCTTTACTTTTAATGGGTGTCTTCTTCACCCAACGGATTTGTTGAGTTTTTTTCCGCTTAATAACAATTGAAAACAGTATAAAATCTATCTACTAATGGAAAACTTATAATATAGTATTTTAAGGAAAATATTGTATTCTTAGTTGAATTATTATAATTATAATTGGTATTAATTACAAAAATTTCTTGCAAAGATTGTATCTAGAAATTCAGAATATTCTTGTTAAAATTATTTAAACACGTATTAAACAATAAATTGTTGCAGTGACTTTATTTTATAATTATAATAAATATTTTTTATTTAAATTTCTGCACATTTTTAACAAATATTTTTTTTTTTGTTAAGGAAGCTTGTGAAGTGTTTTGCATAGGTGATGATTTAGATGTAACAGATGCTACTCAATCATTGAAACCAAGTAACTTATGGCTACCTGAGAAGGTTCGTTTGAAATCTATTACACAAACTAAAACTGATTTATTGAAAGGTTAGTCATATTAATTTTTCTCAAACACTATTAATTTAAATTGCGAATTCCTCTCTCATACAATCTTCATTAATTAAGTAAAGCATTAATTTTCTATTCGAACATTTTCAGCTTTTTCGAAAGGAACAAACAGGAAACTTGTTTTTTGTTCTGTAAAAGATGTAGTATTCCTTCACGAAGAAATAGAAGAGTATGTATTTTTAACAATAAAGTATTAATTACTGTTTTTTTAATGCAAATAAACAAACATATATTTTTTTCAGTCGCCAAACTATATTGGCAAAAATAAACAATGACCATTCAGAATTATCATTCTATCCTGGAGATCATATTGGAATTTATCCTATCAACAGGAAAGAGTTGGTAGAAGGAATTATTAAACGATTGAATATAACTGACCCTCACACTGTTTACCAAGTTGAAAGTTTGGAAACTGTTAAAAGTCTTCTGGGTGCCAAAGAAAAATGGGTTAAAAATGAAAAATTTCAACCATGTTCCATTTATATGGCGCTTAGCAAACTATTAGACATAACTACACCACCCAGTCAACATTTATTAAGTCTCTTTGCCACATTAGCTACTGATGAGAAAGATAAAGCAAAACTAGAAATGTTATTTAAAGTATGGAATATTTATTAAAAATATTAATATTTCTCTTTACTGTTATCATTAATCAATTCATTTTTAGGATACAGAACAGTATGAAGATTGGAAAGCATATTATTATCCAAACATCTTAGAAGTTTTGGAATTATTTCCCTCTGTTGTCTTAACTCCTGCTTTTGTTCTTACACAGTTTTTACCTCTCCAACCTCGATTCTACAGTATTAGTTCTTCAGAAGAATATACTCCAAGAGAAATACATATAACAGTTGCAGTGGTCAAGTTCAGAACTCAAAGTATTTTTCTCTTATTTATTTGATTATTTTTATTTCTTATAAAGTCATATTTATATAGCAACACTAAGAAGAATTTCTTATTTGCAAAATTTCGCGGTCCGGTGCCAAAATTTTAGCTCCTACGGCAAAAGTAGCGATTCTGCAGATTTACCTCAGCGGGAATATCGAGTATACTGTATATTAATAGTGAAATGTGGCTGGCTGGCTGGATATTTCTTTTGCAGTCGAATCACTCTATCTGTTCCTATAAATAGGGTATCGTTAGGAAAGTTTAATCACTCTATCTATTCCTATAAATAGGGTATCGTTAGGAAAGTTTAATCCTCAAATTTCTGCGACAGCCAAAATTTTATGTCGTTATTAATAATTTAAAAATTAAAGAATAAAAATTAAATTGTAGTTTCCCTGAAAAGATAAAATCCGTAGGTGGCGCCATAACTTAATAATGGCTGCCAACTAATGACTCCTTTTATGAGTTCTAGGAGTTTTTCGAGCGATACTCCAAAGTTATAAGATTAAGTCACAAGATTCCGCTGATGTATATAAGCGGGTAATATCTACCTTTACTTTTAATGGGTGTCTTTATCACCCAACGGATTTGTTGAGTTTTTTTCCGCTTAATAACAATTGAAAACAGTATAAAATCTATCTACTAATGGAAAACTTATAATATAGTATTTTAAGGAAAATATTGTATTCTTAGTTGAATTATTATAATTATAATTGGTATTAATTACAAAAATTTCTTGCAAAGATTGTATCTAGAAATTCAGAATATTCTTGTTAAAATTATTTAAACACGTATTAAACAATAAATTGTTGCAGTGACTTTATTTTATAATTATAATAAATATTTTTTATTTAAATTTCTGCACATTTTTAACAAATATTTTTTTTTTTGTTAAGGAAGCTTGTGAAGTGTTTTGCATAGGTGATGATTTAGATGTAACAGATGCTACTCAATCATTGAAACCAAGTAACTTATGGCTACCTGAGAAGGTTCGTTTGAAATCTATTACACAAACTAAAACTGATTTATTGAAAGGTTAGTCATATTAATTTTTCTCAAACACTATTAATAATAAATTGCGAATTCCTCTCTCATACAATCTTCATTAATTAAGTAAAGCATTAATTTTCTATTCGAACATTTTCAGCTTTTTCGAAAGGAACAAACAGGAAACTTGTTTCTTGTTCTGTAAAAGATGTAGTATTTCTTCACGAAGAAATAGAAGAGTATGTATTTTTAACAATAAAGTATTAATTACTGTTTTTTTAATGCAAATAAACAAACATATATTTTTTTCAGTCGCCAAACTATATTGGCAAAAATAAACAATGACCATTCAGAATTATCATTCTATCCTGGAGATCATATTGGAATTTATCCTATCAACAGGAAAGAGTTGGTAGAAGGAATTATTAAACGATTGAATATAACTGACCCTCACACTGTTTACCAAGTTGAAAGTTTGGAAACTGTTAAAAGTCTTCTGGGTGCCAAAGAAAAATGGGTTAAAAATGAAAAATTTCAACCATGTTCCATTTATGTGGCGCTTAGCAAACTATTAGACATAACTACACCACCCAGTCAACATTTATTAAGTCTCTTTGCCACATTAGCTACTGATGAGAAAGATAAAGCAAAACTAGAAATGTTATTTAAAGTATGGAATATTTATTAAAAATATTAATATTTCTCTTTACTGTTATCATTAATCAATTCATTTTTAGGATACAGAACAGTATGAAGATTGGAAAGCATATTATTATCCAAACATCTTAGAAGTTTTGGAATTATTTCCCTCTGTTGTCTTAACTCCTGCTTTTGTTCTTACACAGTTTTTACCTCTCCAACCTCGATTCTACAGTATTAGTTCTTCAGAAGAATATACTCCAAGAGAAATACATATAACAGTTGCAGTGGTCAAGTTCAGAACTCAAAGTATTTTTCTCTTATTTATTTGATTATTTTTTTTTTCTTATAAAGTCTTATTTATATAGCAACACTAAGAAGAATTTCTTATTTGCAAAATTTCCCAACTACTTATCTAATTATACTTTTATTTTTCAGAAGGTAGAGGGCCCTTGCATTATGGAGTATGTTCAAATTATTTGGCTACAGCTAACAGTAATGACGAATTGATTTGCTTCATAAGAAGGCAAGTTTAGTTAATTGCATAAATATATAACTCTAATTTTATATTTTTACATTCACTTTATGTTATTAGAATATTTATATAAGAATATTCATTTAAGAATAAGGATTAATAAACTGATTATATATAATTCTTAGATTGTAATCTAAAAAATAATTAAAATTCGGAAGCTGTTGAAACGATATGATCTTTTATTGATACAGCATATTTATAACTTTTAAATTATTCAAATTATAATAATTTTTGTTGGAATTAGTAGAAAAACATCGTTATATCCTGGTAAATTTCTTCGAAACGATGACAGTAAATAGTTTTTTAAAACGATGAAAATAATTGTGAAGTTTGAAGGTTAGGATCTGGTAAAACTGGTAGTTACACAAATGTCATGTTTGTTTATACTTTAAATGTTTTTTTCAGCGAATGAAAAATGAATTTCCTTAAAAATTTTGATACTGCTATAGAATGTCATAAGGCGCTTACAACAGCTTGTGCGAGTCCCTTGTTAATTTTTAGCTAATTATTAAAAACCTTTTATTATTAATACAGAAGATATAATTTATTAATATCAATATATCGATTCCAACGTCATGCTTACTGAATTTGATTGCACGTTATCTTAATTTGCTACTGTGGAATGGTCGGACGAACTCCTACAGGCTTTGTACATCTACCGTGTATCGTGCCACATATCGATTCCAACGTCATGCTTACTGAATTTGATTGCACGTTATCTTAATTTGCTACTGTGAAATCGTCGGACGAACTCCTACAGGCTTTGTACATCTACCGTGTATCGATTTACCGCGATAGGTATGTGGCACGATAGATAAAGACAGGTAATGAGACTTTCGACACCAGTGACACAAACAACTTCCTTTAATATAGAGAGCGTTGTACAATACAGATAAATACCTTTCACTTGAGCGTAATTGATTTTACGATAATGTGTTTTAATTTATAACAATGTACAAGTAGATATCTTTCTTTTTCTTTTCTCTAGTTGCGACTATTGGTGTTTTCTTCTTGTTCGTAGTAAGGAAATGATTGTCCTTTCTTTTTCTTCTCTAAAATGTTATTCTCTTTATTTTAATGACTATCCAATACACTTGTTATCTTGAGCAGAAAGAGTGCGGTTTTCTGACGTGTTTGTTTGTTCTGGACTCCAAAAGCGGAATCTCCAAGTGTAAGTTTTGGGAAAACAAAGTATTCTCCGTGGAAGAAAACGTTTTTCTCTCTCCTGAGTCCTTTTTTCCGACTCACACTCTATCTTTGTTTTCCTCTATCCCGGACAAACTAGCTGACATTTATATTTTACTTTTTCCCGGGAAAAGACAATGTTTTCGATTTCCGACTCACACTCTATCTTTGTTTTCCTCTATCCCGGACAAACTAGCTGACATTTATTTTTTACTTTTTCACAGGAAAAGACAATGTTTTCGCACTATCGTCTTTCATACATCTTTTCTCATCTCGACCTTTTTGTTCCACTTGCGTGTGACATAATCCCTCTATATGATCATTTCATCTCCTGTTTATTATTCTTTCTTTATGTTGTGGAGGACAAGGATCTATGGGATGGATGGTACGATATATTTTTTATCATTTATTTATCCTTCTAAAGTGTCATTCTGTTCAAATTCCTTTAGGGATTTTTGAAGAGATGGAGAGTGACACCTTACATCCGACTCGAATTCTGTGTCCTTACAGCTACATAATGTTTACAAACTTACTGAGATTTTTATATATTATCGTTGATGAGGAAAGACTGCGACGTATATAGAATAAATGTTCAATTAATAATAATTTCTATATTTTTTGGTTTTTTTATGAATACTGTATAGACTAAATATTTTTGAATAAAAAAATAATTATTTTTACACAGGAAAGAATTTACATTAATATTTTTTCATGTGTTATATGGTTTTCTTTGTTTGTATTCATCATATACATTTATATATTTCTCTTGCTGCTAACAATCCAATTTTTCCAACATCAGATCCAAACATTCGAACAGCTTTTAATGAAATTCATTCTAATTTTTACTACAAAATGTTTGATTTTAAAACCTCTGTATAGTTGAATATTTACAGTTTAAACATTCTTAACTGTCACACCCAAGAATATATATATTTTTAATTTTAAATGTCATTACTAGAGGGCTTAATTTTGATTTTTTCAGTTGCATAATCAGTATCTTATTCCATCATTAATTTTCTTTCTGTTTTTCATGTTTCAGTGCACCAAATTTTCATCTACCTGTAAACAAATCTGTCCCAATAATCATGGTTGGACCTGGAACTGGAATTGCTCCATTCAGAAGTTTTTGGCAACAGCGAAGCAGTGATATGGAAAAGTCTCCAAACATTGGTAAGTACTAAAAAGTTATAAAAATATTAAGAGCATCGTAAACAATACAAAACTTTTTGTTAGCAAAAAATTTTGGGAAAATGATACTTTTCGCCGGTTATCGTTATCCCAAACTGGAACTACACTCAAATGAATTAAAATCAATGAAAGATTCGGGAGCGTTAACAGATGTTTACACCGCTTATTCTCGAATACCCAATAAGCCGAAAGTAAGAATATTTTGATCCATTTATAATGAAAATTTTCCTTTACATCATATTAATCTTCAACATCTTTTTTAATCATTATTATAGTGTTATGTTCAAGATATCATACAGCAAATATCCGCAACGATTTACGACTTAATCATAAAAGAAATGGGGCATTTTTACGTTTGTGGTGATATCATCATGGCTCGTGATGTCAGAGAGACACTGATATCGATTATTCAGTTACATGGATCACTATCACACCAAGAAGCTGAAGTTGCAATGATTAAAATTCAGGTTATTTTAATACACGATTACAATTATACGATTTAGTTTAATTATTTTAATTAAATATTATAAATTTTGGTATCAGAAAGAGAAAAGATATCACGAAGACATTTTTGGGGTCACCTTGAAAACAGAAGAAATGACTAAAAAGAGAAGAGAGGAGGCAAAACACAGAATGCTTTAATTTCAGATGAATCAATCCTTAAGAGTTTTCCGAATTCATAAAAATTTTATATTTTTAGTGGTAAGAATTTAGAGGAAACAGTTGCAAACTTTGCTACTGAAAGATTTTGAGTTAGAAGATAGCATTTGGATGTGATTATTGATTTACATGTTGGTTTAAATCAAGTAAATTTATTCTAGATATAGTGAATTTATTCATATATAGAACTTTAAGATGTAAAAAAAAGAAAAGAAAATGCGTTTATATATGTATTTTTAAGAATTATGACAATTTTAAAATCTGGAATAATTGTTATATCTGTTAAAATTTATTTTATATATGTGATTTTATATCGTTGAATATTTTGTATTTTTTGGAGTATACTTTACTTGATCTATGTATAAAAAATATTCTTAATGTAATTTATAATAAATAAACAAGTAATTTATTTAATAATAAACATTAATTTTTTTTCTAATGATTTTATAACCGAACATAATGAAAAATTAGTTGCATAAAATACCGTTTAGAAATTAATATTTTTTATTCTATTTTCCAAATGAAACTTCTGAGATCATTCTGTTTGTTGTCTGTTAGTCACAAATAATTTTTTTAACTAATTAACAAATTTTAACGAAATTCGGCAGGAATGTTTTGCCATCAATAACAACCTCACACTGCAATTTTTAATTCTACAGCTTCAACAGCACCAGAGTTAAAAATGCGGCGAGACCATCCGACATTTTTAAATGGCGGACATTCAAACTTCTGAAGTAATCTCTTAATATAGCGAACTAATTGGCAGATTTCTATAAAATTTAGAAATTATGAAGGCGATCTTCGTGGCATCAATTAACACTTTTATTGTATAAAAATGGCGATTTCCAAACTTCGGATAGTTTTCTCTGATACAATGATCTTCGAATTATTTGAAATAATATAATTAATCAGTATAGGATATAAAAAATTTCGCGTGTAATTTGTATTTTTTTAAAATATCAATAAAAATTATTTAAATTCATTCAAAACATTAACCTGAACTGAACACTGAATATAAGGTTACAAAACGAACAGTTTGGGTCAAAACACCTGGCAACACTACACCGTCCATTCTTCAGTCATTAATAATTTAGAATTAAAACAGCTTTAATAATTAATTAAATTTGGCATGTCTAACATTAATAATTCAGCATACTTTACACTAATAAAAATCCGTATTTTAGTGGTACAATGATCTTCGAATTATTTGAAATAATATAATTAATCAGTATAGGATATAAAAAATGTCGCGTGTAATTTGTATTCTTGTAAAATATCAATAAAAATTATTTAAATTCATTCGAAACATTAACCTGAACTGAACACTGAATATAAGGTTACAAAACGAACAGTTTGGATCAAAACACCTGGCAACACTACACCGTCTATTCTTCAGTCATTAATAATTTAGAATTAAAACAGCTTTAATAAATTATTAAATTTGGCATGTCTAACGTTAATAATTCAGCATACTTTACACTAATAAAAATCCGTATTTTAGTCGAATGATAATCTTCCTCGATTTGATTTTATTCAAATAAATTTTTAATTATAATAACTAATAGTTGAATCATTAATTTAGAATCTAAATTTAATTAATTTTACGGTTACAGTTTAATATTAAATTCTTTCACCTCAAGTAATTTGGCTTATTTTGATCAACGGTGGAAATAGTTCTACATGAAAATCAATACGAAATGTCGGTTAGATTAGATTATGTTTGATTAAGCCGCCATATTGCACAGGGAATATATAGGTAACTATTCTTAAGCTACGTTTAGACGATGCCTCTCTGCATGCAACATTGTGCAGAATGACGCATGCCTCAATGTGCAATAGTCGCATGAGGCATGCAACTTGCCCCTTCGTATTCACACGTGGAAGACATATTGCAGACAATACCGACACGAAAAGAGTTGTTATCATTTTAAATGACAGAAGGAAAAGAAGAAGAAATAAAGTGTTTTGACACGCAAATATTTCGATCGAAGCGCTAATAACATCAGTATTTTGAACCAA
Organism: Olivierus martensii; assembly: GCA_000484575.1. NCBI lineage: Eukaryota > Metazoa > Arthropoda > Arachnida > Scorpiones > Buthidae > Olivierus > Olivierus martensii. The sequence continues at coordinate 2,398 of AYEL01050525.1, read as the reverse complement.
GTCAAGTTAGATAGCTTCAGTCTTTTCAAAAAAATTTACTAGAATGACTTGACGATGATAAATTTAACTTCTTCAATAAATTGAAGTGTTTTCTTTCACACCTCAATCCATGAAGCAAAGAAAAATTTGCGAAAAAAGTTTAAAACAAGATGTTGCAAGACTAGTTGCAGGTGTAATCCAACTAGGATTGGGAACATATGCGCCTTCTTGGGTCTAGTATTGCAACAGATTTTGAGGAATGCGCCTTTGCATGCCTTCTCGTGCGCCTAGTTGCATGCGTCTTGTTGCATGAAAAGTTGCACCGTCTAAACGTAGCTTTAGAATCCATCATAAGCTGGCCTACATCTATGACGGCCAGATGGCCGCGTGGTAAAGATGTGGTTTACCATCCTGGAGGATCCGGGTTCCACACCTACAGTTTTTCAGGAAAGATCCGGGCCAGGACCGTTGAACTCCATGCTTCAGCCATCCTGAAAAGTTGCACCGTCTAAACGTAGCTTTAGAATCCATCATAAGCTGGCCTACATCTATAATGGCCAGATGGCCGCGTGGTAAAGATGTGGCTTACCATCCTGGAGGATCCGGGTTCCACACCTCCAGTTTTTCAGGAAAGATCCGGGCCCGGACCGTTGAACTCCATGCTTCAGCCATCCGGATGACTCCATCATGGGTGTTGGCCAGCCTGTGATGGGTTCTATAAATGGCCGCCGCCAGATACAGAATATCTCATGAGGATTGGCGGCTTAAAAAACTAACCTAACCTACATCTATGATGGGATCAACTAGAAGTTTGAAAGATGAGGTTCAACGAACCGCATCCGGATCCTTCAAATTGGCAAGCTAATGCTTTACTAAAAGTCATTCGGCCAACGTTCAAATCAATTCCGAAAAAAATAATATTTTTAAATCAGCAAGATACTTCACCACTTATAGAATCAGAATTCCTTAGGGGAAGGAAAGAAATCAAAACTTTTGCTCACATCCTTTTGTCCCCACTAAAATATGAATATTATCGAAGAGTTGGAAATATTCAGAAAGAAAATACGAGAAAAAATATAATTTATTTTTAAAAATACATCTAATAAAAATAAGAATTATTACACAAACTGTGATTAACAAATTAATAGCGTCAGCCAGATGGACGCGTGGTAAAGCTGTGGATTGTTCTCATAATTATAATTACTACAACTAAACAAAACTTCAAATCACTGCAAAAAGATGGATATTTTTTAATAGCTTCTGTTTTGACATCTGTATGATAGCATACTTTCGTTCAACAAATACTTTTAAGTAACTAAAAAAAGGGCTGAAGGATGAAGCTCGAGCTTATTTACGAGAAAGCTCGAATTCGAATCATCTGTTTATTTACTAAAAACCTCGAGCTGATTCGAGCCAGCAACTCTAGTTAGATGAATTATAGTAAGGGTTAGGTTAGTTAGATTAAGCCGCCATATCCTCATGGGATATTCTGCATCTGGTGGCGGCCGCTTATATAGCCCATTACAGATTGGCCAATACCCATGATGGGGTCAACGGGCCGGGTCCAAACTCCTCCTGAAACTCTAGAGGTGTGGGACCCGGATTTGAACCCGGATCCTCCAGGGTGGTAAGTCAAAGCTTTACCACGCGGCCATCAGGCCGACAATTATAATGGGTGGCAGATCTATGGCACGCTGGAAATATTTTGAGGATATAAAATTTGGAACAGATATGTTGTTTAAAATTTGGAACGGTACGTGATGAGTAGTTTTCACAAAAATTTAGCCAATTTTGACATGCACTCTTATGAAGGTTCGTAACTCCTGCATCATAAGAAACTTTCTTTTTTGGTATAGCTTATTTATCAAAATTGTTATTATTTTATGGGATTTTACAGTAACATCTCGAATAATTTAATGGACTGTATCATCAGCGAAATGATATAAATGAACTTCGGCTCTCCCATAGACTCTACTGACTTCCGATGGCTGGAGTGACTGCTCAATCGCCTACTCAATGTTACAAAAACGAGCACTCAATTGGTTGGCTCTTCTATGTTTAGGTTGCCTATTTTCGCGAACGTGCATACAATTCTATAGTTAATTGAATTTGTTTTGGTGGTCAGTCGTATCCCATTAAAACAAAGTCAATTAATTATAGAATTGAATACACGTTCGCGAAAATAGGCAACCTAAACATAGAAGAGCAAACCAATTGCGTGCTCGTTTTTCTAACTTCGAGCAGTCACTCCAGTTTGCTTCCGAAACTGTCGTCAACTATAAGATCGCCATAACGAATAACATCATATTGAATTATACACCACAAAGTTTTCAAATCATAAATACAGATTAAAATAATAATATTTTATAATTAAAAATTATTTTTAAAATAAAAATAATTAATTTAAACTGTTTATTAA
>AYEL01050512.1:0-30560 GCA_000484575.1 Olivierus martensii | reverse complement strand
GCTAATGGCCGGAATCTCACAAAGCAAGAACCAATTACCATATTTTCCATAGAGTTAATACTTCGATTAGCGCGAGAAATTCGTGGAACCAATTATTCGCGCTAATCGAGGCCTACCTGTAATTAAAAATATTAAAAATTTTTAGACAGCGAAACAGAATAAAGATTCATTTCCCTTCATAATAGAAAATGAAGTGGAAACCTATAATTATAGAAACAAGGTAACAATATTTTATATTAGCACTAACTGAAGTACAGGTAGGCCTCGATTAGTGCGACTAATAAAATTGATACCGTTTCTTAAAAAATTGATACCGTTATTCGGTTAGTGCGAGAAAAGATTCGAAAAATTGATACCGTTATTCGGTTAGTGCGAGAAAAGATTCGATTATTAAAAATTGATACCGTTATTCAGTTAGCGTGAGAACAGATTCGATTAGTTCTAACGTTTTTGGGTTAGTGCGAGAAAATATTCGATTAGTGCGAGTTTTAAGAATAGTTCTTACTCGATTAATGCGAGTTGTAAGCATAGACCAGTCTTACTAACAAAGCCCCCCGAGCAAATATTCGATTAGTGTGAGTTGTAAGCATAGACCAATCTTACTAACAAAACTCCTTTTATGATGTCAATTAACAAATTACCGTTAATTTTCGGTTAGTAAGATTTATGATGTCAATTAACAAACTACCGTTAATTTTCGGTTAGTAAAACCATGATGTCAATTAACAAATTACCGTTAATTTTCGGTTAGTAAAACCAGATTGATGTCAATTAACAAATTACTGTTAATTTTCGGTTAGTAAAACCAAACAAGTGTCAATTAACAAATTACCGTTAATTTTCGGTTAGTAAAACCGGACGAAGAGTTGTAAACACAGATCAGTCTTACTAACAAAGCTCCTTTTATGATTCAATTAACAAATTACCGTTAATTTTCGGTTAGTAAAACCGGACGAGGAACAGTTGTAAACACAGATCAGTCTTACTAACAAAGCTCCTTTTATGATGGCGTTAACAAATTACCGTTAATTTTCGGTTAGTAAAACCGAATGAGGAGCATAACACAGATCAGTCTTACTAACAAAGCTCCTTTTATGATGTCAATTATAATTACCGTTAATTTTCGGTTAGTAAAACCGGACGAGGAGCAGTCCAACAACGGTCACACGATTTTGAAGGAAACCGGACGAGGAGCAGTCCAAGAACGGTCACACGATTTTGAAGGGGAGTAAAACCGTACGAGGAGCAGTCCAAGAATGGTCACACAATTTTGAAGAGGTGAAATATCAGAAAGATGGGTTTTTTGCCGTTAACTGTTTAACATTACTGTACTGTATATAATAATGCCTATGAACAATATATTAATTAAACTATACAGCACACAGGTCAACAGGATTAACTGGGTGCAAAGTCTTTGGCTTTCCATTCAGAGAATCTTGGATCAAATATGAAAACCATTCCTTGGAAAATTTATGTTAAATCAGTGAGGCTTTAAGTTTCAGTTAACGTCGCGATTTTCAAAAACCTAACCACGACTTAAATGAGGACCCACTATATAAACGACAAAATAGAAAATAAATAATCACAGACCTCTCGCACTGACGGCTTATTGAATCACGACAATGCATTATGATTGCATGCACAATGTTGTCTTTCATGACATGAACTGTGGTCATAATCCTATCCCAAAGTACTCCTTGGCTATGAAAACGAGGTTTCAGATTTTGGAATTTCGGATTGAGATATTAAACCTGTATTGCATGCACAATGTTGTCTTTCATGACATGAACTGTGGTCATAATCCTATCCCAAAGAGCTCCTTGGCTATGAAAACGAAGTTTCAGATTTTGGAATTTCGGATTGAGATATTAAACCTGTATTATTACTACTATTACTACTACTACTACTATTACTACTATCTACTACTACTACTACTACTACTACTACTACTACTATTACTACTACTATTACTACTACTATACTACTACTATTACTACTACTACTATTACTACTACTACTACTACTACTAAGATCAGTGGTTCCCAAACCTTTTTCCTAGGTTGCACTCTCGGGATGAAAGTTTATTTGCATCACACTGAATTTTTTTATTAATAAGAAATATCAATAATAAATCTTGAAAATTCTATCGATTTCTATACATATATTTACCATATTATATCACATAACAAAACACTAAATAAGAGAGTGATTTTTATATTTATTTTTGAAATTCACAAAACGAACATGAAAGATGAAATAAAAATTTTCGTAGACTACTATGACGATAGTTAGGAAAATGGATCTTTGTTTTGTATGTTTTTATTTGGAAAATATGATGAATTTTTGGAATAAATGTGTAATGAATAGATAAAATTATAAATCATCTGAATTGGAATGTGTGAAAGGCAGATAAAAATTATTAAATATGAAAAAATAGATGAATATTTCATAATGAGAAATTCTACAAGTATCCCTCCTATAACACGACTTCCTACTACACGGTTTCGCTCTAACACGATTTGAAAATTGCGGAAACCCTCATATAACACGGTTTTTACTTAATACATTTAAAAAATTACATTAACTTCCTACAACACAAAACATTTTCATTAATTTTTGTAAATCCATACTAGGGTATAACACAAAACATTTTCATTAATTTCTGTAAATCCATACTAGGGACACATAATATACAATCATTAAGAAATACTTTGCTAAAATTAGTCAGAAATGCAATTTCGCTAGTTGGCCATGAGAGGGACGATATGCAGTCTATTTTCGATTTCGATTTAAAATTGAGTTAATTGGCGACCATTGAGTGTTTTGTGTTCAAAACGTTTAGTACTTGGATAAAAAATAAGTTTTTATTCTTCGATAGAAAAATGTGAAAGAGCAGAAAAACTTTTTTATTCATAAATTTTTTTAGGTATATGTTAAGGAACGATTGTTTTGTAGCGGGTTAGATTACAAATTTTGTAAAGAGAGAATAAGCTATACCAAACTTTAATGCATGAAAAAGTTCAGAAAGTGAAGTTGATATTGTTAAAGAAAAAAATTTTTTCGTTTTAACGAAACAGTGGTAAGGAAGATATAATTATTATATGAATGCTATATAGGCTGTATACAGTAATAATCGAAGTTACGCGATAGGTGGGACCGACGAAAATCGCGTAAGTCGGGGTACAATTTTTCATATAAATATATATAAATTTGGCTTAATTGGAATCAATGACTAACAAAAACACTAGTTTAGAAGAAAAATATTTGATAAAATTGCAGTTCTTTATACTTATTAATACAAAATATTAAAAAAATAATTACGTAAAAATTATTCGCTTTTACTTAATTATCACACCATAATTTCAGCATTTTTTCCCATCTCACAGTCAGTAATAATACTATGACGTATACGAATTATACTTGAGTTCAAGGATTGATCACTTTTCACCGTATCGAGAATTCTTTCATTATCTTTTATGATTACTGGTGGATTCCGGTAGCTCAAATTTCTTTGCCAATTCAAATTTTCATTCTGTTATCAAAATCCTTGATAATGTTAAGTTTACATTCCAAAGATATCGTTTTCCTTTTCTTACTAGGTGCAGGAGAATCAGGGGCCGGATTCACAAAGAGCGTCGTTATTTACGACGTCGTTAATATAACATGTTAACGATTTATCGTAAATGCTATTCACAAAACCTGTCGTAAGCTACTTGACAATTAGCGACGAAATTATTGTCGTCTTGTTTCGAGAGTATGGAAATGACGTCAACGTTTCCATGAATATAACCAATAAGAAAGTGACTTCTGGGTAAAAATGGAGGACAAGAAGAATTGAGAACAGTGTTTCACTCCTGCAGAATTAATGCTTTTATTTTTATAAATAATTTAAATAGTTTCAAATTTATATCAAAAAATATTAAAAGAAACGAGCTGATATATATTCTAAAAGTTAAATTATTGATAATTTATCTTTCTAATGTAATAGTTTAATTAAGCATATATTTTTATAATAATGATTTATCTTGTTTAATAGTCTAACTGGCGCAAATCATTTAGAAAATTGATGTATTTTTATTTTCTACATAATGCATTGGAAACATTTGTAATGATTCTTGATGTTGTAGGTTGGTTAATATGAACAATAGACTGAAAACTACCATTGCTAAAAAATCTCAGTGCACATAATAACTTGTGTTTCCACATTTATAGCATACGAACGCTTTGCTTTTCTCTGTTTATCTATATAAGGTGAAAGTTCTAAAATTTAAAAATCGCATCTTTAGGTAGTCTATAGAAACGAATAAGCTCGGTAACTAAAATATCATTAACTTGAATCGAGGTAATCGATATATTCTAATAATAAATCTGTCCTCTTCATCGACTAAGAAAGAAAAATACTCTTCCGCCATTTTAAAATTGATGATAACGACACGGTCATGGCGGTCGTTATCTAACGATGTCGATTAATGTCGTTACTGATTGCGACAAGTTTTGTGAATACGGACAACTGTCGTTTCAAGCCATGACGATATTTCGTTACTAGTTCAATAACGACGCTTTTGTGAATCTGGGCCCAGATTACTTCGTTTGGACGACAGTTTTTTAAGGGTTTAGAAAACGTGTAACAAAATAATCTTAAATTTCGTCGATCGTAGAATCGTAATCGTGCACGTAGAGTTTGCGTCCAATGCGTATCACAGCAAGATAGCTTGCAGCAGTATTGCCAAATGAAAAATCAGAAACCGCGTAACTCCGAGTTCGCGTAAATCGGGGTATTACTGTACTTTTTTCTTTCCTTTTTGTTTTATGTATATTGTTTTTTTAAGGGTTTATGTATAAATTTTTTCTTTCTTTATGTTTCGTGTTGTTAATATTGTTAATAAAAGTTTCTTATATGGAACTAAAGAAAGTTATTTATTTTGAATTGTTTTAGAACGTAACTCTACTTTTTGTATTGGTCTGGATCTCGTATAACACAGTTTCACACAACACACTGTTTTTCAGGAACCTATCTACCGTGTTATCGGAGGGATATCTGAATATAAAGTTATATGAAAAATTTATTTTAAGATTAATATTGCCGTTAAAAGGAAACAAAAGTAATATTTAATGGAATTTAAAATTTTTGTTTATCCTTCCAAAATTTTGATTTTTTTTATAACCTTTGTCTGCCAATTCCTGGAGGGAACTGCGCCCCTAGACTCTTTAGAGATAGACAGTTTGCTTCGAACTCCGAGTTAGAAGTATCTCTCCATATATAAAAAACATTTTTAAAGGAATGTAATATTAGAAATAAATTTTTTATTCATGCATATTAATAATAACTGAAAATAGCTGTCGAAAATTATAAATTACGTTTTAAAAAGGCTGTTTTAAAAAACTTAAAATAATTTTATCCTCTAATTCTGAACTAAAAGAATGACTTTTCATCGGCCTTCATACTATATGATAAGTAATGAGCCCCTATTTTTAAACTAAACCAGAACGAATATAGGCTATCTCTTTTAACCAATTTAAATTACAAATCACCATGTTTAAATAGAAATCACGAAATATTCACGGCGAAAGCAGTAGGTAGTTTTGATTTTTATTTCAACAGACTTCATTTATCAGTCGAGTTTGCTTGAGTGACAAATATGGCGTAAACTTTGGCGATTGTTAATTTTGATTCATCAAAGCATTAAGTTTATGAATAAAATATTAATTAAATTTTTTAAATATAATTAATTTCATTCATATCCTATAATATTTAAGCAAAATATTATTTCATCACTTGTGGATATGTTTTTTATTATGTCAATAATATTGACTTCATATCGATTATTTTGAATAGGTTTGTTTCTGTACTGGGTTGCAATAATGTGGATCGGATAAATCAGTTATATTAGTTACGAATATGACATTTGCTCAAACATGGAACGTATTTTTAATACAGTATTCCTATTTTTATTTCAATCGATTCATTTCATCACTCGGACTATTTGCACAACCAGATTATTTAACAATCATTTTGTTTGGCATTTGCTATAAATCTATTTTCATCAGACTTATTTTTTTAAACAAGACTTTAATAAATTATAAGATACGATAGAACTATAAAATATTTTGTATACAATAATATCAATATTTTAATTAAAATTTATATATTATATAGAGACTACCACATTAGGTTTCTTTAGATGTAAAGAAAAAGAAAAATCATATTTTTGAACGTATTACTTAAGTGTTAAGTGACCAGACGTCCCGGATTTGAGTTTTGTTCCGCAATGAAAACCGTCCCGGATTGGACATATAACCTTTTCAACATTTTCGCAATAGCACAAAATTGTTGTTTCCTCTACTTCATATTATTATTATTAACTGGCAATAAATGTTTCTATTTGCATGTGAAAAGTATTGAAGATGATAAAAATACTATTATGGAGGTTGTTACAGAAATAGCTGATTTCAAATTAAAAGAAAGAATGGATATGCAGTATCTACCCACTCACTGTCGTCACTGATGCAAGATAGATACACATATTTAATCACTTTGATACGAACAACATACCATTCGGAAAAATAAAAAAAAATAACTGAATTTGCGTTATACTTGCTAGGCACCAGTGGTGCAGCGGAAAGTTTTTTTTCAGTGGTGAATAAGTTTTTAGACCTCAGAAAAAACGCAGGTAGGAACGAGGGCAGAAACGTTGAAAACAATATTACAAATCAAGTGCAATTTTTCCAATTCTTGCGAGAATTTTATAAGAATATTTCAAGTAATGAAGATTTATTAAAAATTTCACTCTGTGGAAAAGTACATATAAATAATGTAATTATTATTATTCCTTATATTGATGGTTGGTTGTATCTATATGGCCATTTTTGATATTTTTTGTATTGAGACTGTAATTTTCTCTGTAGTTAATTTTTGTTATGAAAAAGTTTTTAATTTTTTTTATTAATTTATCAGAAGTATGTGTTTTTTGTAATTTTTATATTAAGAAATACAATGGATTCCGCTTAATTGTGACACATTGGGACTAAGCCATTTTGGCCCAATTAAGCGGCTGCCCCTACACGACGCTCTTCCGATCTCCATTTTGGCCCAATTAAGCGGCTGCCCCGGCAACATTAAGTAACCTAAGAATCCTTCTCTACAGATCAGGACACGTTGGGACTAAGCCATTTTGGTCCAGCTGTCATCACGAAGTAATAATAAATCCTAAAATAAAATATGTAATTCGTAGGTAAAAAATAATAATTAGCTACCTATTTTAATGCTTTATTAAAATAGTTATTAGTTTTTTTACCGATCTCCTTTGACTTCTTCAACACTCGGCCGCTGATATTCACGCCTCGCCCGCTAACTATAGAAATCCATTGAACTAAATGCTTCTTTGATTTCTGGATCCTTTCCATCACGCTTTCTTTTCGATGTTCCTGGAATTTCTCTTGGATCCTTTCCATCATGCTTTCTTTTGGATGTTCCTGAAATTCTTTCTGTAATGCCCACTCCTTAAGCAGTTGATTTTCTTTTTGTAGAACTTCTTCGACTTCTGGATCCTTTCCATAACGCTTTCTTTTGAATGTTCCTAGAATTATTCTGTAATGCCCACTCCTTACGCAGTTGATTTTCTTTTTGTAGGAGACGAGTGTAATGCCCACTCCTTACGCAGTTGATTTTCTTTTTGTAGGAGATGCATCTATGGGCTCCTTACGCAGTTGATTTTCTTTTTGTAGGAGACGCGTCTATGGTAGCTGCTTCTTTGACTTCTGGATCCTTTCCATCACGCTTTTTTTTGGATGTTTCCGGAATTTCTTTCTGTAATGCCCACTATTTACGCAGTTGATTTTCTTTTTGTAGGAGATGCGTCTATGGTAGATTTCCACGCAGTTGATTTTCTTGTTGTAGGAGACGCGCTATGGTAGATTTTGTACACCAGTTATATCAGCGAGTCTACGATGGCTTGCTTTAAATAGTGGCTTTTAATTTTATCCAGTAAAGCAATTTTACTTGAAAGTGTAAAATCCTTTTTTGACATCTTGGCAGATTTAAAATGAGAAAAATGTTTCTTTAAAACAGTTACAATTTATAAATTGTAAATTACTTTAAAAAAATAAATTTTATTAATTTTTATAAAATATCTTTCTTTATAAATTATTATTTTCATAATAACAAAAAGTATTTTTTTAAATATTTAAAAATTCTCCATCAAGGAGATATTTTCATTGATATTGCATTTTAATTCATGATATATTTTTATAATTGCTAGATAAAAAAGATTTAATAGAGAACTTTGATTATTGAAGACTGCCATATATTCTGTATATCAAATTGTGTACAAATCCTACTGATGACATTTCTATGAAGTTAGCTTGAATTTAAAACTAGCTCCTAAAGGGAGTTTCCATCTTCATGCATGTATGTATGCATTTACACTTCCTAAGACAAACATCGATATCTAAGATAGACATTTACGATCATATTCAATATGCTTGGCCGTTTATTTGATCCCAATAATATATAAAAATAAAATTTAATAATAATTATGCGAAATATTTCCTCAAAATATGAAACATATTTCTTATTATATTAGTGATGACTTTATATATATATAAATTTTAAAAAGTTTCAATAAAATAGTTGAAATTTATTCCATTTGAATAATACAGTATTTATCAAGTAAAGGCTAATGGACAAACCTAATTTATATGCAGTTTCCATTCTGAAATGGTAAGCATAATTTATTTTTTGAATCCGTGTCAGTATCAAAATCTGTCTAAGAACTCCAAACATGCTCTTAAAAAACTGATGAGAGATTTGTGTATTTTGGTTTTCCATAATAACTACCAGGGCCGCCGAGAAGGGGTGACATCCGAAACTTTTGTCACTGCCCGGCATCGAAAAGGGCCCGACCGTCGAGCCCCGATATGTCACAACGTGTCCGATAGTTCGCAGGCCGCCACAAGAGCGCAAATCACGCAAAGCAGTTGTGCCAAAATAAATTATTTTATATATAACAATATTTTGATAGACGAAGGTTTTAAAATTTTTATTCATCCCTCATCGAAGGTTTTTAAATATTTTTGGCCTCATCTCAGATGAGGCAATAAAAATTTAAAAATTCTCTTTTTATTTAATGTATGTATTTTGTATATTTAATGTATCGAATTTTGAATTTATTGTACATTTTTTAAATAAATGCTTAATGTTTTATATGACTTTTTTTATTAAACCAAAGTGATGTACTTTTTTAAGTGGGCCCGGATCACAGACTTGTCACGGGCCCGAAAATTTCTCTCGGTGGCCCTGATAACTACTACCGCAAGGGTATTTTAGAGAAACTTAAATGTTTTTAATAATTAAATATGCTGTTTTTTCCAATAATTTCTACATGTGACCATCTCTCTTTCTGTTAAATGACTGTGACTTACGAAATTCATTGTTTTATCTGTTTGGAGATTTCTTGTAAACATATCTTATTATTAATCAAAGCCATATTTCTAATAATATCTTAATGATTCGTCAATTGGAAGCTTCTCATTCACTGGTTTGAATATTATATGATTTTTGAAGCGAAATGCGCCATTTTTTTTATTTTTTTAAAGAAAATAAAACAATTTAATCAAAAGTGAAATTTAAACAATATTTAGATCAATCAAAAATGTAACAGAATATTTTCATATAAAATACACAAAAACTGAATAACTTATGGTAGTGACAAACATATCTTGATTCCTTCAATCTTTAATTTAGCCGCCAGTTAGGGTAAGTTGGGAACTTGTCCTACTGTTTTAAATAGTATAGAATAATTTATATATTCAAATAAAATATCCATATGATTTTTTAAAATATATTCAAATAAAAATCCATATGATTTTTTAAAATATTTTTGATTTGCATAGTTAAATAAATATTAATTTCTTTCCTAAATTTACAGTAAATTTTTTGGAAAGAGCTAAGCTCGTGTTCTTATAGTTATGTTTCCTTTGAGTTCTGTGATGCGAGTGATACGATCATAGAACTTCACACTTGAAAACTCGCTGATTCATCTCCAGTTGTTTAAAAATCTTCACTCATAGTAACCGCTTAATTATTCAAGTGGGCGTTAATTTTTTATCATGATTTATGAAATGAAAATCCAACAGTTGCATTACTATTTCGTTCGTTCATGAAAAATATAAGTTAAAAAAAAAAGAATTTAAAACTGGACCGGGAAACAACTGCTTCTTAACCACTGTTTAAAAGTAGAATTTTTATCCCATTATGTTGGAATGACGATTTTTCTAACTTATTAAATATTATAATACGTGAAAATTATTCAGAATTGAAATAAATGTTAATCTTAAATTTAGAGCAAAAATTATTTGGAGTTTTCTAATAAATTTCATTTTATTTATAAGAATTTTAATAGATATAAATATTCTGTAAGAAAGAGCAAAAAGTATTTGAGAAATATATATATATTTTTATTATATATTTAAATAAATTATATTTATAATGTCAGTCTCTAAAGGACTTCATAGTGTATTATAATTTTTAATATAAATTTAAATATGTTATATTCTCAACAAAATACTTTATAAAGTTTTAATTTCATATATAGTAGAATAAGTATATCAATAAATGTTTAGATGTTTTTTTACTTGATACACTTAAGTTTGGTATGACAATACAATACAGAAAATTTCTTTTATGGAGATAAAATATAATCGATTTTTACCAGGAAATATCTGTAAATGTTTTTTAATTGACGTCATAGCTTTTAAATTTTTTAAGGAATATTATGGCCATGGTCAAGTATTTATTTAAAAGTTATTAGAAAGATGAATGAAATAGTAATTTCTCTTTTATCTGTACAAAAATATTTTTTAAATCTTATTTTATAATTTATATAGAATAAGTGTAGGGGAGATACCATATCCGAGAAAATGGCAGAGTCGATAATTTTGAATATAATCACTATATGTTGGTAATATCTATTGCGATTGAGTGAGATTTGAGGTTCACTGTAAACACTATAACGAAGCACATTCTGTTTTATTATTTATAGGAAAAATAAGTATTGCACAGTCATTTTTATAACCTACAAAAGTTTAATCCTTTAAATATAAAGCATATTTAACGTTAAACATTACTTGAATGTAAATGAATTTAAAATTAGTAGATATGTTTCGACTACTCTTATAATTAACTATAAAACTATGTATATATATCTTTTCATTAATAAATAACACTGGCATTTTATTCCAACTTCTAGGAAAGATGACAAAATTGTGGAGAGCTGATGCCAATGAAAAATATAATTAGATGATATACGCACATAGAAAAATGTGGAAAACCGATTTTATGAGGAATTATTAAATTCCAAAATTGCTCTCAGTATTTAAAATTTCCTGGAATGAAGATATTTCAAAATTTATTTAAATCGATTTTTATTCTAGCTTATGCATTGAATCATTATGTATTTTATTTGATTATTATTATGAATGCATACATAAGAAAAATATTTAATAAAATCTTTAACAAATGTACTATTTTTAAATATTTAAAAACTTACTAGTAGACGAATATAGTAAAATTTGTTTTAACAGTTTTTTTTTATTTTAAACATTTTGTTTAAATCTGAACAATTGCACTAAATTCGAAAATGACGTACTTTTTTGAGTTAAGATATTCTATTGAACACTGAATGATAGAATACTGATATTCTAATGTAATTAATTTATAAATAGATTATGATCTCAGTTTTTCAAATGATAAAATCAATATTTTGGAACTGAGATTTTAATCAATGCTATATTATTCGTGGTATCAATAAAAATAATGTGATGATGCACGAACTGTCCAAAATTTTAATTGTTAATTGTCCATATTTTCCTTGGATTGTTAGATATTAAAAATTCGAATAAATCAAACAAGTCACCAGGGAACAACGATTAAATCACTTTAGGCATACAGTTTATATTTAGAAACAGCAAACATCAAAATTTTACTATGTTCAATCAAAAAGAAGAGTCTAGAGAAACATCTGGGAGACAAAAAAAATCGTCGAAAGAAAACAATAAAATATTTTAGATGTATAAAAGCTGATTGAGTGCCAGAGATTAAAGCAATTGCCATAATGAATCTATGTACACACGCATCGTAAACATAATTTCTGTATAAAATAGCTTCCTCGTTTAAATTCAATATTTAATCTTCATTCAAACGACTCCAGTGGAAAGCTATGCAATTAGTGCTATATATATAAATCTTTACAAGAATAAATCTTTCATTGAAACCTTTAGAATATGAGCAGTTAAAGGTTAGTTTATTAGATCAATAAACAAATTTGTTTGAGATATAACATGCGATTTTATTACTTCAGTTCCAAATAGCTACAATGAGAAAAAGGTGGAGTTTTCACCTGGCACAGAGCGGTAAAGAAAAAAAGTGCAACCTGTGGAAGCAACTAATAAAAAACGATCAATCACTGTCACTATCAGAAGCGTTTCCACCCAATAGTTATAACACGATGTCTCTCTAGTATTTTTTCCTTCTCGTATCATTTTAGTGTTAATCGTCAATTGGAGTCGAAACAACTAAGCGACAACAAGAAAGTAGGAGGGGCGCGCTGACACATTCGTCAGCTAAATAGTTCAATTTAGAAGAACGTCATTTAAAATCGATTAGTGGCGTGCTCCAATCGAAATCAGAACGCGACGTCAATTATGCTAACCACAAATATCGAGTTAGACAGTGGCAGCCTTTATGACTAGCGGAAATTTTAAACTATGATCGAACAACAAAGAATGATGTGCCGAGCATGCGTCATTCTATCTACGAAATGCCCTAACGACTAGACCATTAAATGGAAAAAGTATTGCATGAACCGTGACTACAAAGCCGGCCAAAGCACAATTTACCACCAGAGGCTACACAATTATATTATTGTACTTCAGAACGACCGAGAAAAAGGGGGAAAATTAAAAATAAATACTTTATATCATTTACTTACTTCTTTATGGAATTAAATTATATGAAGTATATTATGGTAAAGAATAAATAAATGATTTTAATTTAAAAATTATCAAAAATAAAAAAATCATAAAATAAAGATAATAGCTCTGTAATTTTGAAGACATGCTAATTGTGTAAACTATATATATATATATACGTTTACACAATTAGCATGTTTATTAAAGTAGTTTAAAGGTGTACATTTATTGATATTTTTTGAAATTAATCCAAATATAAATGAGCAATTCTGAAAATGAATTTCAAATTCTGTATGCCAGCTGTTTTCAACCTGTGATACATGTATAATCTTGACTTCCTATTTGTATACAAGGCATATTTTTGTTGGTGGTACTGAAACTTTTGAATTTTAATTTTGGTGGTACGTATTTATGAAAAACTTGAGAATCGCTGCTGTATGCTATTAATAACTACCACTACATCAATGTAAAGTTGACCCCTCACTGTTGAATTTTAAAACGTTTTCGTTTGCATTCACTATTAGATATATACCGTACCCATTTAGAAACTTACGTTTGTAGGAAAAAATTTAGCTTTTTTTTTTTTTTTTTTTTTTTTAAATATTTTCATTTGCGACCTAACCTTTTTACGCATCTTAACTAGAACAAAATTGGGATTTGTCACCGGTATTTTAATAAATTTTGAAATTTTTATTTTACGGATATTTTCCATTAGGCAATAATTTTATAATTCTGAAGATAATATATCGTATAACTTTGTTACTATATACAAATTTATCAATAGTTCGAAAGAAAATCAAATACAGATTCAATATTGTATTTAATAAAATAGAACGGATTTTTTTGGATCAAACTTAAAAAAAAATAAAATCCTTTAGGTAATTATATCTTAATTGTTAAATAAAGATTGAGTTGATATATATTTTGTTTTCAATTCTGTACATTTTTAAAAATATTGTTAACAAAAGTAGTGTTTTTCTTAATATGGAGGATATGACTCATAAATTCCAATCTTCCAAGGTATACTAAATACCTTTTATTATAAATAACTAACGTTTACTCGATCCCAGAGCTACGATCAAACGTCTTATAGAAAACAAGATGGCTACTAGAAACGAAAGCTGCTTATGGGAAACAGATTACTACGGGAAACAGATTACTACGTAATATTATTATTCAATATAGTTCTATATTGAATAATAACAAAATATCCTTTATTATTTTTTAGATTTGAAATATTAATATTGGTCAATGTCTTGAAAAATTATAAAACTTTTACATTCAAGAAAACAAACTATCCATTCATTATTATTTAAATGATTTTGGAAATATTAATACCAGCTTAAATATAAAACTTTTACATTCAAGAAAAAATACACTAAATCACCTAACTGAGGAGGCGCTCCATTATTATTTAAATGATTTTTGGAAATATTAATACTAGTCAATGTCTTGAAAAATTATAAAACTGCAGCATTTTTCAAAAAAAATACACAATCAACTAACTGAGGACACGCTGTGGTACTGAAATTTCCTTGTTTTTAGCTAAGTGTCCCATCTGTATATTAGTAATCTGTGGGTCGTATTCTTATTATTGGATCTGTTCTCTCACTGAACGCACCCAATATCAGAGTATTGCGAGAACGAGGCCGAACGCAAAGAGTTAAGATTGGTTCTCATTATCTGCCGCGGAAAACAGAACGATCAAAAGCCGTCGCAGATAAACGCGGGCGCAATTCCGCTTGCGGATTCCCACAGTCGCGGTAAACTTCGCTTTCCTAAAGCTAGGTTCACACACGATCAGAGCACACTCGGACCGAGTAGCAGCCGATTGGAAGTTTAAGATGGCGGAAAGGGCTAAACGATCGCGTAAGTGGAGCGAAACTGAAATTATTAGATTCGCTGAACTGTACGAAGAGGAAGAATGCTTATGGAATGTGAAATTAAGAGACTATAAAAATAAGGATGCCCGCGATTCAGCATTTTTTTAAATAGCAAAGAATATGAATTTTTCAGAAGTAGGCCCGAAGTACTGAAGAAAATTAATATCAGAAGCACGAGATCCGCCATTTCACCTCAGACTACAGACCGAGTACACTCGGAACGTGTAAACGAACTTAAAACTCGGTCCGAGTGTGCTCTGATCGTGCCAACCTAGCTTAAGATTCTGGCTGCGTTTACTTCTGAACTAATTTTGCAAATAGCATGCCCAAGCTGTATACTTTCACCCAAGGTCCATGTATATATGGACCTTGCTTTCACCCTAGCGCCGTGCCAGCAACCGTTTACTTTTGAGCTGAATGACGTCAGAGTTAGCGAAATTGGCGTGCTAGAGGAGCTAGCAAGTTCGTCTGCGAGCTTACGAACTAATTCAAGATGGCGGCCTCCATGGAAAGCATTTATTTCATTTATGAAAATCATAAAATACATCTACTTCTGGAAAAAGAAATTTCAGATATTTCCAATGGTAGGATTTTAAGTACGAGTATCATATTATATTATAAAAGTAATTCATATAATTTAATAAATTTTATAATAAAATAGCTTTACGTATTTCGTAAATTTCAATACTTTAGTAACCTAAATATAATAGCATGAGGTGATATAAAGTGTGATAAATTAGCATTGAAGAATCAATCAAATATTAAATTCAAACTTTTTAAAATGATATAAATTTATGAATATATTTTAAACATGATGGAGCACAGTATATACTTTTTCTGATTGAAATAATTGACTTGAATTTTCAGGTTCACTAACAGTTGAAAATCTATTTTATGATCTAATTTATGGTCGTAATATGAGAGAAGAGTTAGGGTTGCCTGCCGATGTAAATATTAAAAATATAAAACTACTAGACAAAGAAAACAATCCTATAATTACATCATCAACCTCTGCAACTACCAAAAGTTTAGGTACACTATTGTGTTTTACTTGAAAGAAATGGCTTCAATTAATTAATACTTAATTTATTAGATTACATATATTGACTATGTAAAAATTTATATATATATATATTTTTTTATAGATGTAGATGAATTAGATGTCAGTGTCAATACTTCTTTCCAGTGGCCTCATTGGGCTATATTACAACTTGTGTCCTTGGTGAAGGATTTTGAAGAAATATTTAATTCCCCTAACTATTCACAGAAGCAAGTAAGAAAAATATAAATACAGAATGTAATTTGCATAATATTCTTAGCTTTTACTGATTTTATCAATATACTATATTGCTATTTTTCCAAATACTTGCAAATAGTAATGATGTTAGCAATATTTTATTGATATTTGAATATTTTAAAATAAGCTTTTGGAATTATATTTAAGCAATTATTAATTTATATTAAAAGAATATTTTGCACACATTTCTATTATAGATATGGTCAATGATAGCAGAAAAATTAAATGCTGATGGAAGGTTAAATGTCACACCACAACAAATAGATACTAAATGGAGAGGATTAAAGAAAACATTCAAAAAGATAAATGATCATAACAATAAATCAGGTAATGATAGAAAATACTGGGAATACTTCAGTATTATGGAGGATATAATAGGGAAAAAACCTGAAGTAAATCCATTTGCCACTTATGACAGCAGCGAAGGATTGAAAGTATTAGATAACATTCCACAATCAAAATCTGTTAACTCCACCACTTCACCCACAATCAACAGACCACCTAAAAAGAGAAAGAAAGAGGAAACTCCAGAATGGATTGCTACCTTAGTAAACCAAATTGAAGAAAGAAGAAAAGAGAGAGCAGAAGAAAGAAAAAAATTATATTCAGTTCTTGATAAATTGTTAGAAAAATTGTAGGAATTAAGAAAAATATTGTATATTCTGATTCAAAATTTATTTTCTATATATAACTATAAGTACTAGTTATACAGTCTATATTTTCTTCTGGTAGTTACAAACAAAAATCAAATAAATACAGTACTAAATTGGTAAAAAATACACATAATTTATTTTTTCAAATATCTTTTAGCTTTACCAAGCCATCATAACTGGTTTACATTGCTATTGAATAAAATCTTAGAACATCTGGATCTTTGGATTATTAAATTGTCAATTTTTTCACCTGTTTTAATGTTATAATTATGTGTTTTTTGTTTAACTATATGTAACTTTTCTATTGAAAAGTAGTGCTAAATCTTGTGCAATGTATAAAAGAATTTTTCATATTAAAGACATTTTGAGAATTTTCTATATTTATGTATTATTTACATATTACATGAAATTTTTACAATACATTTAATAAAAATCCAAACTAGCTTAACAGACCTTAAAAGGATATTGTAGATGCATGAGTGCTTTTGGGTTGGATTTCAGCTATAACATGACTTTCACATTGCAGTTGAAGAGGGATAGTCTAGCTCAAATGCATTCCTGCATCCACAATTGCCTTTTAAGGTCTGTAAGCTAGTTAGGACTTTGTTTTATTGCAGTTTGAATATATTTAATAATAATAAAAAATATATGTACAATTTTTAGCAATCTATAGTTCATATCTTTTTTGATAAATTAAATTTGCAATGGCATCACGTTTTATTACTGCTTGTCTCTTTTCATAGGCTGACTGCACAATCAATTGTTCAGCTTCATTTTGATGATAGTCATCCATCTCTTCTATTAGATCACTATTCACAATACACAAATTATGAAGAATGCATGCACCCATAATTGATTTTACTATTAAGTCCATCCTACACATATCTAAGTGTTTCAAATGCCGAAATCTCCCAACAAGATGAGAAAATGCTCTTTCGATGACATTTCTACATTTTGAATGCACTTTATTATAGAGTATTTGGATGGAGTTAAGATTTCCGTTATCCCTGTATGGTATCAGAAGGTGTTCTTGTAATGGATATGCACCATCACCCAAAATATGACTGTTCTCAGGAAATCCTTCCCCTGTGCTTGCTTTGTTATATAATGAGGATCTACGGTATACACAGGCATCGTGAACTGAACCTGCTTCACCCACATAACAGTCCAAAAATATCATTTTTTCATTACAAACAGCTTGCAAAATAACAGAATGATATTTTTTTCTGTTGAAGTAGGAAGTTGACTCAACAATGGGTGCCTTGATAGCCATGTGTTTTCCATCAACACAACCCACAATTCCAGGAAAACCTGTTCCACTAAAAAAATACTTTATTGTATTCTTAGCATCCTGTTGGGAAGGCCAACAAATTATTTTTTCTTTTTCATTTAATTTCAGTAGTGCATCTACAACCTTATTACAAATGTTCCAACTAGTGCGACGGGATATGTTGAAACGATCACCAATGCCTCTGCAAAAAAAAAAAAAAAAGTAGTTTTAGAATATTTTCTATCGTTTTATTAAATTATCCAGACATGCGTTTTTTTAATTAAAAGAAGCTTATTTCCTCATTTTAAAAAAATACTAAAACAGAAAATTAGAAAGTTTTAGTATTTTAATTGCGGTACTTAATATCAAATAAATAAATTGAAATAATTTTACAACTACCTAACCGTTAATTACAGTAACTTAAAATTTATCATCATCTTAAATCAAATTTCGAATTATCTGTGCATGCATAAAATATTTTTATATTATGTTGAGTTATTCATTATTAAAAATTTCGTATTTGAATTATTTCGTTAATCGTATTTATAAATAACAGGCACATCTGATTTAACATCATATTAAATACATTATTATTACCTGAATGATTCTTGATTTGCCATCGTCCATAAGCAGCAAAGTAATTGTTTTTCTGGTAATATTGGTCGTCTGCCGGGATCACTTACATTTTTTGTTTGTAAAAGTTGATATAACTTATTTATTAAAATTTCAAACGATGCCTTTGTCAATCTGAAATGCTGTTTGAAATCTGATGGATTATACAGTGGCACAGTTACTTCTACAAAGTTTTCTATTTTTTCAATGCGTCTTCGTTTTACTTTAAAATCATCTTCCATTTGTCTAATTGCCATTGACAACATTAATTCATCCTCTTCCGACTCAGAATCATTATTATTTATTTGTAATAACACTGTTTCAATACTAGCCTTAACAACATTGGAAGCTGCCATGTCTAATTTGCATTTACTTTTGACACACGCTAAGACAAGTTAACTGCGTGCTAATTCGTTACTTCCGGCTGTGCTAGTTTGCAAAATTAGTTCAGAAGTAAACGCAGCCTCTTAGTGCTGTTCCCATGATTCATTTCATGCAAAACAAAATGGATGCTAAGCAACAAAAGGCACTCATTATTTACGAAATGATGTTAACAGCTGCAGTAAATGAGAAAACTGAATCAAAATCGAGGAAGGGAAAATTTTGAATAGAAAATAATTTGTAAGAAGAAATATGAACAATGTTTCTATGCAATTTTGATTAAAGAGATGATATTTAATGGCAGAGAATCCCGCCATCTTGACTGTCAAGGTTACCAATAATTCAATGTTACAAAATGCATGGATTTCATTGGTGGATATTATCTCGACGATTTTACCGTTGTGGAAAAGTTGAATCTATGTAAACACTGGACAGTAGCGGTTTTTACGCCGCGGTATGAAGCCAAAACCGTGCAGCTTTCCATTCACGTGCGTATTTTCCGCCGCGGATCCATACTAGTGGGAACCAACTTTTGGTAGCAGTCATCGAGTTATGATCGCAGTATCTTCATATGGTCTGCCTTATTTTTGTATTTAATCATCCTTTATTTTAATATAATAAATTATTTATTTTATTAAGGCGTTATGCTATTAATATCCACATGTAACAGTAAACGATTAATTATTTTTTATGACAAAATGAACAGCTTGCCGTTATCATCTAATATATGCTATTGTATTAAAAATTACTTATCTAAATTCTTATTGTCGAATGAACAGCTTGCCGTTATTATCTAATATATACCATTCTACTTAAAAAATTACTTAACTAAATTCTTATTGTCGTATCCTAGATGGACTAAAGAAAGATCTTGACTAAAACCAAAAAATTTATTGAATAAAAACTGGTTAGCGAAAAAAACCCTATTGCGCCTTTCCTACATGTCTCTCAATTGATTCTTCCAATTTAGTGATTTTAAAAGATGTCAAAATATAATTCTAACTTTGAAGGGTAAATTCAAAAAATGTCTTAAGCATAATAAGACACTTGAACTTTTGAATCGCATTATTGCCACGATTTACATTAGAATATGGAGTTAATCAAATTGGCATCTGAAATAAATTATTTATTATTCGATGGCCAAAAAATTTTGTCATTTAGTGGTGTTAAGCCTAACTATTAAGGACATTTATTTTTAATAAAAATAGGAGTCAATTAAATGTTTTGACACTAAAATTTAAAAAAAATTCAAAAAGTGGAGTTAATTGATTTGGCTTGTGAACCAGTGGCGTAGCTGACGGTCAGCAGACCCCGCGACGCGGGGGCCCCGACTCACCCTGAAGAAAAAACCCCTAAAACCCAAACAATCCCCAACAACCTCGATTTTAACGCAGAAACAGTTAAAAACTTATTTAACGCAGGGCGTCGGCGTTCGTTAGCTGGAATTCTGAAACTTAGCGCTAATTTACAATTTATGTACTGTTTTCACATACATTTTTTATGTTTCCGAATGCAGCAATTATTTCATTAAAGCGCTACAATATGTTTAATGCAGTGCTCTCGAAAGTGGCAAACTACCACAAACTAAGTAGTATACATCTATATGACAAGTTTAAAATCTTATACATAGAACAAGTAAATCAAATTATGTGTATCATTCGTTAGAATGTAATCATGTGTTCAGCTACTTAACGTCTACAGTATCATATACGATACAGACCCTTTAACCCCTTATTATTATTATAGTATTTATTTTTTCTACAAATTGACTATTGTGTCATGTGTAATACATACCAAACAAATGAAATACCTGAATAATAGTGCCCTCTATAATTTATTTTGTAAATTATCAGAAAGTGCTGACTTTTTCCTTTTGAAATATTGCCTAATGTTACTTATTTGATACAAACCCACAAAATAAAAAAATATCTCACAATTAAATAACAATTATCTAGTATGATTTCTACACAAAATAAGAGTAAAAATACCTTTTTCAATTTTTTTTAAACTTAATATCAAAATTCAGGTATTAAGTGGTTAATGACCCAAGTGCAATTAGCAGGTTTAGCTATGTTATCCATAGAATGCGTCAGAGTTAAAACACTTAATATCAATCTACTCATAGAAGAATTTGCAAAAAAAAAATGCAAAACATTCGGAACGATTTCGTAAGTGCATGTAAACTTAAATATCTTCTGATGTATTTAATTATTGTTTAATTTGTCCAAATAAAATTACTTTCATTTAAATCAATGTAGATCTGTTTAAAAGTTTTACAATTTATATATATAAGAAAATTATTTTCATCTGTATAAAGTTTCAAGTATTCTTCTTTCCCAAGCCTTGATTGTCCCATTCAAATGGGATTGGCATTTTTTATTCTAACTCTCCATGTATCTCTCTGTCCAAGGCGTCCTCTTCCATCAATCCCTTCTCTCTCAAGTCCTTCCTCACCCTTTCTGTCCATCTAATTCTGAATCTACCTCTCCTTTTCTTCCCACCAATAGTCATTTTCTCAACCTTTCTACCCACATATTCCTCACTCCTTATATGCCCGAACCACCTTAATCTTATACTTCCTATTAACCGGACCTACTTTAACTGTACCTCTGATGTAATCATTCCTTATTTTATCCATTCTTGTTACATCACACATGAATCTCAACATCCTCATTTCAGCCACATCCAATTTCCTTTCCTGTGACTTAGTAACTGCACAAATCTCTGATCCATGTCAGGGCTGGTCTTACTACGTTTTTGTACAATTTACCTTTCATCTTGCAACTTACTTTCTTATCACATAACACTTCACTTAACCTCCTCCAGTTGACCTATCCACACTGTATCCTATGCTTAATCTCCTCTTCCAGTCTTCCATCCTCAACTATATTTGATACCAGATAGTTAAATTTCCTAACACTGTTCAATTTTTCAATTCCTAATGTTATACTTCCTTGTTCTTCTCCGATTTGCATAAATTCAGCCTTTTTTTTTTACCCTTATCTTCATACCCCTTTCTTCCAGTGCGTTTCTCCATTTTTCCAAAGTCACTTCCCAAATGTTCTTTATTTTCATCACATAGTACCATGTCATCTGCAAACAGCATATTGTCCGTAATTAAATCCATTACAATATTGAATAGAAAGGGACTCAATGTGGATCCCTGATGTAATCCTACTTTAACACTAAAACCTTCTGTTAGTCCCATACTGTTTCTTACTTTAGTCGTTGCTCCCACATACATTTCCATTATAAGCCTCACATATTTCTCGGAAACTCCTTTTTCCCTGATACATCTCCATATCTCCTGCCTGTGTATTCTGTCATATGCTTTTTCCAAATCAATAAAGACCATATTAATCTCCTCATGCATTTCTCTATATCTTTCTGTTAGTCTTCTTAGTGCAAATATAGCATCGGTTGTACACCTACCTGGCATAAAACCAAACTGATCATTGTCAATCTTTACTTCCTCTCTTAATCTTCTCTCTATAATCCTCTCCCAAATCTTCAATGTACGTGGCATCAACTTTATTCCTCTATAATTTCCACACACTTATGTGTCGCCCTTTCCCTTGTAAATCGGTACCAACAAACTCTCTCTCCATTCATCTGGTATCCTTTCCTGGGTCCAAATCTTTTTCATTAAATCCCACAGCAGATTCACTCCCTGCTCTCCTAGGCTTTTCCAAACCTCCACTGGTATTTGGTCCACTCCTGTTGATTTACTTCCTTTCATCTTCTTTATCGCCTCCACCACTTCCTCTCTACTAATTTCATTAACTATCCGTTCAGTTGGTAATCCATCCTCTCTCACCATTTTCTCATTTTCTTCATTCAACAATCTCTCAAAATAGTTTTTCCATCTCTTCACAATATATGCTCATCTCTTAAAACTCTGCCATTCTCGTCTTACTTATAAGTAAAATCCTTCGATGCCCTATCTCTAGCTCTTGCAATCCTCAAAAGTTTCTTTTTTCTCTCCTTCTTTCCATTCTTTATATCCTTCATCAATAGCTACTGCTTTAGCTCTTGCTACAGCCTTCTTAGCCTGTTTATTAGCTTTTCTGTACTCTTCTCTATCTTTGTGCATTGCTGTCTTATCTGCTATCTTTGTGGACTTCCTCATTCCACCACCAAGATTCTTTATCGTTGAAGCTTTGGCCTGACGTCATTCCTAAAACTTCACCTATTCTTCTAATCACCTCACTATTGTTTTTCCATCATTTCTGAACCTCGTGAGACAGACTTATTTCACCCAATATCTTATTTATGAATTCCTTCCTGGTTTCTTCTTCCTTTAGTTTCCATCAGTGTTTTTCAAACTTTTTGTGTCTGCTCCCCCTTTTTTCATAAAAAAAAAATTGATACACCCCTCATTTTCGTAACAGTTTAATTTTATAAATACGTTCTACTTACAATTTAATACTACAAAATAATATGTCATAGTTTGTATAGATAAAGTTCTTATACATAAAAAAATATATATTTATTATGGTGTAATAATTTTTAATACAACAAACAAAAAAAGAATATGTCTGTTTAATACGACATACAGTAGTATTTAATGCCATAGATGGGCTTGTTTTTGCAACATCGATTCTCTCAAATCGGGTGTCATGGAAGATATCGCTACTTGCAATTCTTTTAAGCTACATTTAGACGGTGCTACTTTTCATGCAACAAGACGCATGCCTCAATCTCTTGCAATACTAGGCGCAAGAAGGCGCATGTGTACTTCATCATAGTTGGGTTACACGTGCAACTAGTCTTGCAACATCTTGTTTTATGATTATTTTTAAACTTTTTTCGCAAATTTTTCTTTGCTTTATGGATTGAGGTGTGAAGAAAATAATTTATTGAAGAAATTAAATTTATCGTCGTCAAGTCATTTTAGTAAATTTTTTGAAAATACTAAACTATCTAACCTGACTTGGTTCAAAATATTGATGTTATTAGCACTTCGATCGAAATATTTGCATGTCAAAACACTTTCTTTTTCTTCTTTCCCTTCTGTCATTTGAAATGTATAACAGCAGCTCTAAGAAAGAGTTTACGCTACCGCTTTAGCGGTAGCGTAAACTCTTTTCGTGTCGGTATTATCTACAATATGTCCTCCACGTGTGAACACGAAGGGACAAGTTGCATGCCTCATGCGTCTGTTGCACATTGAGGCATGCGTCATTCTGCATACAACGTTGCATGCAGAGAGGCATCGTCTAAACGTAGCTTTACAATCACTAAACCAGATCGTCAAATAGCTATAGTAGAAAGTTTCTGGATACATAAATATATATGTACTGTATAACTGTTTGCTGATTCAGTTGTTTTCGACACCAATTTAAATTTATTTTTTGCTTGTTTGCATAAAAAATAATGTTTTTGTTAAATCTTACGCGCCCCCCTTGGAATAGACTCGCGCCTCCTAGTGGGGACGCCCCACAGTTTGGAAAACACTAATTTCCACCATTTAATCCTCCGTTCTCTCAGCTGGCCATCTCTTCTCCTATCCTTAATCATCATTTCCCAATCAACTACCATTAGCCTATGCTGTGATGTTATCTCCTCTCCATTTATTACTTTACAGTCACGAATTTTCTTGAAGTCCTTCTTTCTACACAATATATAGTCTATCTGGGTTTCCATTGGTCCACTTTATATGTAATCAAAAGGTTTCTCCTTTTCTCAAAACATGTATTGACAATTTTAAGACCAAAGACCATTGCATATTCCACTATCCTATCACCTTCACTGTTTCTAACATCTATTCCCCATCACGTATTAACCTTATTAATAAATCACTTTGCGTTAGACTTTTTTACGTCGAAATCCTTATAAATAAACATTGACATCCAGTGTTAGAGTACATAGCATTTGAAATAAATTATATCGATAAATTAAAAAGAGGGGGGCTCCCATCGACATTTTTGCGGGGGCCTCTCAGTGTTCAGCTACGCCACTGTTGTGAACGGCTTATATATCTATCTATTTCAGTTGATAATTTCTCAAATTTAATATAAATTTTTCAATTTTAATACTCAAGCACATGATTTCACTAATCATGTAATCAGGTACTAAAACTGAAAAATTTATAGAAAGTAAGAGTTAATCATTTTGGCTTCTTAAAAGCTTAAATAATAATAATAATAATAAAATACTTAGATTTATTTTGATTTGAATTATAAATACAGTTTTAGAATAGAAGAGATGATAGTTTTTCTAAATGTTTAAAATCTGAAAAAGCGGTTCTTTTAAGTTTTATCAGTAAATACTGTAATTGATGTAATCAATAGTTCAATGGAAAGTTTTGTTTTGTAATATAGTTCTTGAATTGTTTATAGAAAACACTTGCAAATAAAATGACACCAATTGGATATTATGAGAGAAAAAAGAAGGATGTGAAATAATATTGTCTGGATCCTTGCATGATGTAAATTATTTATAAATTATTATTTTTACTCTATATTGATATGAAGGCCTTCTTGCTTGTAATAAGAGGCTGTGCTGTAGTTTATGCATAAATTTGGCATTGCTTGAAGGCCATTTGCTGATTCTTGTCCCATCTCTTATGTTTTTCCTATTGGGTTTTTTGTTAAATCTGTCAATATCAGAATCAATATTTTTCATGAATATCTGATTTGAATGAAATTCAAATACAGTACATTTATTATTATTAGGTCCAGTAATCAATCAAGATTATTGAAAGTGGTCAGAATCAGATTAATGATAAACCGATCTGATTTCAATCATTTTCAAATTTGAAATATAAAACTGGATGATGAAAAAGTCACAAGATCAATCCAGGGATCAGTTATCATCATCATAGTCAAAACACACACAACCTTCTTCCCATCCAAAAACAGTAGGGTGGTCTACAATAGTTTAACTACAAAAGTAATACATGATTTTCCCAGGGTTGCAGAGTCAGATGGCAAATGATCCAACTCCAATTCCACCTTTTAAAATAAATCCGACTCCGATTCCCTAAAATCTGTAAGATCCAACTCAGACACCAGTAAGTTTAAAAATCTGACTCCAACTTCACCCAAAAACCTCAATCTCTGCAACCCAGGGTTGCAGAATCAGATGGCAAACGATCTGACTTCAACTCCACTTTTTAAAAAAAAATCCGACTCCCTAAAATATGTAAGGTGACTCCGACTCCCAACTCCAGGCAGTTTAAAATTCTGACTCTGACTCTGCAAAATATTTCCAAAATATTTTTCTAAAAAATAGGTAAATGATACTTCTGAAATTTAATAAAGAGAAAATAAAGTTCTCAAATTTACTGCTTTAATCGGCATCTTGCTGATAAATTTACTATTTTACAGCACTAATAAGCAGACCAATACGATTCTATAACTTTTTATTATGAGAAACATTTTTGGCTTTCTTAAGCCATCTTCAGCTCTTACAAAAGCATTTGAGTTGCAGGACAAATTATTTTAGAACAATTTATTAGAATTATTTATTAGTTGCAGAAAAATTATTTTTTATTCTAAAATAATATTTTCTGCAACTCAAACACTTTTGTAAGAGCTGAAGATGGCTTAAGAAAGCCGAAAACGTTTCTCATAATAAAAAGTTATAGAATCATATTGGTCTGCTTATTAGTGCTGTAAAATAGTAAATTTAGTAAAGAGAATCAAAAATGAATTCTGAATTTGATTATTTTTGGAAAGTATCAAATTTTTTGAATATAAAAATTGTCAAAATGACATCTTTAATTTTATATTTATTTTAATCTTTGATAAGTGATAGCAAGACTATTGGAAAGCATATTATTATATATCCACAATGGAATCAGTTAAATGGATTAAGGTAAGGACTGATGCAAAGTTCAAACTCTTTAAAAGTTTGAAAGTATCAGACCAAGGAATTGACCATGGAATATGATAAGCAGCTCTTATGAGTCAACTGGTTGCAATTCTATATTCATTAATACCCAATACTGTACTGCATAATAGAAAAATTATCTGCTGGTATATACTTTCATAAAATACTATTTGTTGGCTGAATGGCTGCATCAGTAAAGTGTTAGTTTGTCACTAGAAACTGAATTAAGCTCTAAAAATCAATGCAGCCAGATATAGTATATCTCTTATACAATATGACAATAATAATTTAAATTAGATTAGTTTTGGTAAATAATTAATATAACTTAGGTAACTTAGTAGATTAGTTAATATGATGATGTCATATCATACAAGGAATATACTAGAGGGTGGTTGTAAAGTCAATACCTATTTTTAATTTAGATTATCCTAGAAACTAGCATCAGCTCTAGCTGGCGTGTAATACTGTTTACTAATGTGAGGTTTACCATTTATGATTTCAGAAGTTGATCCAGTGAAAACCGCAAAATGGCTGGTGTATACAGCGTAGAAAACAGAGCTAAGATTGCACGCAGCCCTGATCTAACCCCATGCAACTTCTTCCTTTGGAGTTGGGCTAAGGAACAAGTGTACAAGTTAAAAACCAAGGGATATTAACAGTCTTGAACAAAATATCCGTGAAGTGTTTGCAAATGTTCCAGTTGAGATGCTAAGAAGAGCCATGGTTTCTGTTCCTAAAAGATTCCAGAAGTGTATGGAAAATGTGGGTGCATACGTTGAGATGTAGTTTACAAATAAAGAATTACCACAATATTTATATTAAAATAAATAAATATTTATATTTATAAATTAATGAATATCAAAAAATAAGTCTGGGTTTTTTCCCTCCCATTTAGTTTAACATATATCTTAACTTGATAGATAAATGGATTATTCTGTTTATAACCTGCAAAAATACTTTGATAATTAATTAAACTAATTAAAATCGAGCATAAAATACAATATTTTTGCATTTTGTTGTTATGCTTCTTGTTTCAATTGTCTTTTGCTCTGTGATTTGTTTTCGGTATAAAGTTTAATATGTTGGTTTTTAGTTTATCAATAAAAATAAATATCAGATGAAATAATTTACACTGTTTCTAAAATCTCTGTAATCAAGATTCAACAGATGTTTTTAGTAAATTATTTTGATTTTATTTTAAAATATCTGCTTGTGAATCTTGTTTCTGATAATCAAATATAAATAATAATGTTATTTATATAATTTATATTGGATTTTAATAATTACAAAAACAGCATATTAAATAAAATATTAAAATTTTGATGTCAGTTAAATAAGTTTGATTCTTGAAGTAATTTTGCCCTTGAACCTCAAAAAGTAACGTTATGTATGATTTTCTTTCCTGTAAACAATTGGTTTCGAGAATTGTATTTAAGGACGTTTATGTTGATCATATTCATGTAAAAATTATCATTTTGTAAACAGTTGATACTTTAAATAATGTCAAAAACCAAAATATTTGAGAAATAAAAATTGTGCTTGATATAACATTTGCGTAGATCAGTAGTGGCAAACTTTTTTGAGCTTGAGTGCCATAAAATAAAAAAAATTGTATAATCTGTGCGCCACATAAAAATAAAATTATTGCATTTTATGTACTGTATATTATTTTAATTCCATTTGCAAGTATTATAATAAATACGAGTATTCAACAATATATATTTATAACAAATGCATTTTAAAATTTTTATATTTGTAACTGTAAACTAAAAATGATTTTATTTTAAAAATTATCTGTTTGCCAATGAATCATGTTATGTATCACAGATTCGCCATTCCTGGCATAGATTAGTGATTCTCAGCAAGGGCATTTAATGCGTTATTTCACAGTATTATTTCATGCATTCTTCGATTTAGAAATTAATGCTAATTTCTTGAGTTTTTATCATTCAAGAAATAATAAAGAACGGATATGCATGTATAACACTAATGTCGATGTTAAAGAAAACTTCCGTTTTAATTAGAAGAAATTTCTTCTAAACAAATCAAGTAAAAGATTCGCAAAAATAATATGATGTCAAGGTAGATTACTGCACTCTGGTAAAGTTACGGATAAAAAGATAGCATATCAAAGGAAACTTAGTTTTCAACTTTTACGAAATGATAAGCCCAAGCTAGATGAAGCCGGTAGAGCAGATGTGTACAAAATCTCGTTATGTAATCATGTCCTACAGAAGCAGGATCTCTTTAAAACCTCATGTTTAATAAAAACATACTTCGAAAATACAGTAAAACCTCAATTTTATCGGACACCATCCCAAAAAATAAAATAAATAATAATAATACAATATTTGCATAAGTTGTATACACTATAACTACATCCAGCATTTCTTATCTGCACTAGTGATCTAATTTAATTTAATTTTTAAATACTCATGTAAAATAATACAGTTTTTAGGCATAAGTCACATTAATTAGTACAGCAGGCATAAGTCACATTAATTAGTACAGGTATGTTGAAAATGCTAATTAATGTTTATAAAAAATGACAGGTATGTTGAAAATGCTAATTAATGTTTATAAAAAAATATTACTTCGATTTTACGGACTAGTCTTGCCCCCTATAGTCCGTAAAATCGAGATTTTACTATATGACAAACGAGCCGCTCATTACAATGTAGGATGGAGAAACATCGAAAAAATTTCAGCTTAGCCAAAAATATCGAATTAGCGACAAGATTGTTTATACGCTGTTACAGTAGAGTTGTAAGCAGCAAGTTTGATACAGCCTATAAGAAGAGGGAAAAAATAAGGTTAATTGCAGAGTCATTACACACTGATCACCTCTCTGAATATAATTTTCTATTAAATAAAAAAAACTGTATACAGCTGTCAAAAGTAGTTTGATACAGCCTATAAGAAGAGGGAAAAAATAAGGTTAATTGCAGAGTCATTACACATTGAGCACCTCTCTGAATATAATTTTCTATTAAATAAAAAAAACTGTATACGGCTGTCAAAAGAATGATTTTGGTGTTTTGTGAATGAAAATGCCGTTGAATATATCTTCTCCGGTAATTTCTCTGTCAATGAATATTTAATATATTGTATTTAATAATGTAGATTATTTTAGATAGTAACTTTTGTTAATTTTTAATTTTAATAGTTATAAATTTTAATAATCTTTAGCATAGTGTTGGAATTAATAATTTAGAAAAAAATTCAAATTTGAGTGTGTTCTAGAATTCATTATATTTTTACTGAAGTTCTCTATAGAATTAGAAACGTTTTTGTGAATAAAAATAGATTTAGGCTGAACTCACACGTACCACATCAGAACCACGCCACTACCACAAAACTGGTAATCTGTTTAAGGACGGTCGGAATTATAATTATATTAATATAGAAACGCATAATCTAACTCACACGGACCACGCGTTGCGACAGCCGTTGAAACCGACTTCAGTTTAGTGGTCCGTCTGACTTGTGAGTTAAATTATGCGTTTCTATATTAATATAATTCATGACCGTCCATAAACCGACCACCGTTTTGTTGTTGTGGCGTGGTTCTGTTTATCTCGTGTGAGTTCAGCCTAACTCGGACCACTGAAGTCTGTTTCAACGGCTGTCGCAACTTGTGGTCGATATCGACCACAAGTTGC
>AYEL01050487.1:0-134143 GCA_000484575.1 Olivierus martensii | reverse complement strand
TATATATATATTATTTTTATTTTTAAACAATAAATAATCCATCATAAATAAATATCAAGCCACCTGCTCACAAACACTAACTTGTCTCTCTCTTTTCTTGTTGAAAAGAATCTACTTTGCACAGTTGTGCGGTTTACACCAGCGATATCTTCTGAATTTAAAGTATCAACAATGCAAATGTTATTTATTGTTGAAAGTATCTTTTGCAATCTATTTTCGCTCGGTTCCAGTTTTCCATTTTAGAATTTTGAAAGTAAATTCGGCAATAGACCTTTTATCTTTTTCTTTTTATTTTCAGCGCTCTTTCTTGTTTTCGTTTCCTGTTCTTTCCGACATTCAAACCGTGCGCTATAAAAAAAAAAATTAAGATAAATTGCAAATTACGCGGAAAAAAAATGAACATAAGGAACGAGAAGGAATTTTTAAAGTAAATCGAGATGTTTTCGGAAAAAAATCGATTTTTATAGAATTAATTAATTCGATTGGGAAGCTGGAAAGTGCGCCGCTCGTAATGGTATTTGTACGAAAAACCGTCCTTATGAATAAGATTGTCATCTATAGACAATAAGGCGGCATGAGTAACATTCTTGAGAGAATTTCAACCCTATTTTATAAGGAATATATGTTAGAAGTCGTCTCTTATTGCCGTTATTATGCCGCAACTCTGTTGACGAGATAAATTTGATGTTTCTCTACAATAAATTAAAAAGAAAAAAGTCAACTTTGTTTTTGTATCGAGGAAGTTCTGTTTGCCTCCTCCTTATTTTTATATATATGTTTTTGTTTGTTCGACTGGGTCTTATATTAGGTTCTTAGCATTTTTATTCTCGAGACGTCCCCTACTTTTCTGGTTTTCAGGGACGCAGCTGGTTCCTTTTCTGATTTATAAGTAGATACGTTAAAATATTTTAATATTATTTTGACACAATAAATCAGTTAGAAAAATATTTTAAGCTAAAGTTTGTTGTCTGTACTTTTTTTTATAATTTAGACAGTTCTTTTTTGATCATTTACATTTTTAAGCTGATTATAAACTCGTGTCAAGGATGTCAAGCTAGGAGATGATGGAGTACAAACATATTTCAAATAGAAACTTTTATATTGGATCATCTCATCACTATAAAAACATGTTCATCCAATGTGGGCGCTTCGTTATAGACTTGAGATATTTATAAGAGTAATCCCGGTATTTATGACTTTGTGTCGACCCTGATGTTGCACAAGAATGATGTCAAGCATCTCAGAAGCGAAGGACGAGACACAATCCTTATCTTCACTGACCCTACTAGCTCTAAGGCATTTACACTTCTAAAGTTTTTCTCTCTCTTTTTTTTTTGGCAAAAATTGACTCCGAAAGACGATAATCTACCCCGCCACTTTACCACTTAGAAGTAGATTATCCTTTGTTTAAAAATTAGTTTGTTAACTCGATGTAAACCAATTAATAAGATCTTTACGGTGCAAGCTGTACAGCGCTATTCAAATACTAAAAATGTATTATTAAAAAACATCGCCTGGGGCGATTTTAAATTAGTCGAGTCTATAAATGTTTTTTTTTTATTATTATTATTTTATCGTTAGAGAAAACATCTGCGATCCATATTTGCCTTAACTGATTTTAGTAAAGAGTGTCATTAAACAAAAACAATAACAGAAAACGGTCTAAGAGAAGGACCAAAAACGGCATAATGAATTAGTAACACCTAACTTATCATCGACGAATGTTTTTCTTTTTTTTTTTTAAAGTAATTTATCTCGATCCATCATAAATAATAAAAAGTCTGTTGAGTTTCTGTAGTCCATCTGCTGTCTTAGATGTGGATATGAATTAAACATAACGATACAATATATAAGTGAATTTGTTTCTTAACATGTTTCTTTTTCCTCCTAGTCATCTAGAAAATGGCATTTTTGTGTAGTTTTCTATGTTAAAAAAGTAGTTTTATCGACTTTTTTTGCTATTTTAATAAATTTATAAATTTAAATGAGATCAAACCTACTTCTGCAGATCTAGAACTCGATGTGGTTATTGCGAGGAAATAATTAAGAAAAAAAAAAGGCGAAGAAATCGGTGTAAGTAAGAAGAAAATTTCATTGTTAACGAGTATTAAGTCGAAAAACCTGGTTTATTGACTCATTTTTTGGGTAGGTCTCTTAAGTAGGGCCTACGTGATGGCTGCATAAACACGTTGGCATATACACAGATTGCTGGAGAGATAAGTGATCCTCTTTCATCTTCCTGATTTTTGTTCTCGTCTGTTGTTTTAACCGTACGGATGCAAAGTTTTTAAAACGGCTGGAACTTTTACCTTTTTTTTAAAAAAAGAAAAAGGAAAGTTTATCAGTCCGATTCGCGTTTAACGACAAGAAGAAAGGATAAATTGTTAAAAGTGCTGAAACAGATTGATGAGATGCTA
This sequence comes from Olivierus martensii, assembly GCA_000484575.1. Taxonomy (NCBI): domain Eukaryota; kingdom Metazoa; phylum Arthropoda; class Arachnida; order Scorpiones; family Buthidae; genus Olivierus; species Olivierus martensii. Next base: position 131,726 of record AYEL01050487.1, on the reverse strand, counting down.
GAAGAGAGGATTGCCGACCAGTCCCTAAAAAGCTGAGAACAAAGCTAGACAAGATGATTGATCTAAGAAAGTAAAAGCGAAGATAGTCGGTCGGCATCCTTCTTGTCAGTGCCATACAACCAGTCAATGGAGAGTAGTGTAAGAAAATTGAAGGAATTCTAGATAATTCCGAAGGACACGTCAGACCACCCAAACTAAATGCGAATATTTCAAGAATCGTATCAAACCAAGGAACTTTTAATAGCTTTTTTTCACCATCGTTTCCTGAATCGAAATCTTAGTTGTTGAATTATACAAATTCTCACTGTTAAAACTAGTATTTAGAAAAGTGCAACAGTTTAGTATCCTTTCCTGGAGACCCGATATTAATGATCTAAAGATTGAGATGCGTCCTTCAATGACAAGATTCTGATAGCAATATAATGGGAACCAGAAAGCAACCATAGATAAAAAGAAATCAGTCCTCCAGAGTCATCTGGAGAGAATATTCTTGAAACTATCGAAGTATCTTAACTTTTGTTCAGGTAGACTATCATGAATATTACTGTGCATGATTTAACTTGAGTATTTCATTGATATGGATTCGAATTCAATGCTGTGGTAAGATTAATCGTATTTTAGACGGTTTTAAGGCTCTAGGCCTAAATTTATCTTCTAGCTAGTGTGATTATTTTACGTTTATTAGGAACAAACAAACTTCTATGTTAGAATTTATCCATTTTTTGCACAGAATTGCGTACAAAATGAAATGAGCTTATTCTCTTTACTAAGTCTCAATTATATAATGCATTTAATCATAAAGCTCTTAAGTATTAACCTATAAACTAATATAAAAAAGTAAATCACAGAATACCTATTCATCTTCGTGTCGTGTTATTCACCTAATATACTCTGTCCTATCGTAAGTTTTATAATAATGATCTAAGAATGAATGACAATGCACTAACAAGGATCAGAGAATATGGTGGTTAGTCGAGAATAGAACGTTAGGATATGGACCAACTTCCGTCGCTCCAGTCGATCTAAGGCAGAAAAGATGTCAAAAGATGTTTGACGTTTATTTTCCTTAGGCGTTTGACGTCCTTAGGAGGAGGACTTTGTCGCCCAGAGGGAATAAGGACAAGATCTCGAGATCAAATATAGTACTGCTATCTCGGTGCTGGATTTGGAAGGAAGTGGGATGCATAAAGTGCCAATAATGGATAATCTGAAAGATTTACTTTGACAAATCATGCTCGGATGATTTACTTGTACATCGCACTAATCTTTCTTATTATTTTTTAGCTATTATTCACCATAAGTTTCATTTTATCTATCCTGTGGTAGCTTGATAACAAAACATTGCAAATTTCATGGATCGCTCCTTGTTACCAAGTATGTTAAATGTTGGCAAACGGACATCATTTAAGAAAATTAGCGATATTTAAGATATTAAAACTGTCAGTTTCATATTAGAAGTATGTTGTATATTGTGCATGTAGGGCCTATGTGCTTATTTTTCGTCAAACGAAACCATTGAACTGTTAAAGGAACTTGTAATTCAGCTTAAACACTTTATCAAGCAAGAACAGATTTTCATTTAAACTAGCGATGAACTTAAAACTTGTGTGTAGTAAATAAGAATTTTATATATTTAATCGTTATTTCAAAAATATTATGCCTGGTGGCTTGGTAACTTGAAAGCCTTTCCAATCGTTAGCCGTGTTCACTAATGTGCTGCTGCCATTTATTTTTTAATTTTGCAACTTTAAAGCCAAAAAAAATTGATGGTGGGACAAATGGAAACGTGTGTTTTTTGCCATTTAAAGCTTAAAATATGTATTTTATCAAATGTTATCTATAGGAAGCTTATATCTATATTAATAAATTGCATTCTATTAATTGTATTGTGTATTATTTATTGACATTCTCTATATTAATTACAAATTTTACAGATATGATTCGTAATGGCGAAAATAATTCAAATCCTTGATAATTAGTTGGAAGAAAACATGATATTCTCTTGAAAGATTTTATATTTACGGAATGCTATTAATAACTGCAGCTAAAACGTATACTATTCCAAAAAACACATTGAGAATGCGAATGTGGTTCAATATAGAGATTCCCAAGTTCGGTCAACACATTTTTTAAGATAGAGGAAAATGAAGTTAACAAAGTTGATGCCACCAGTGATGAAAGAAACCCAAGCAGCATCAATTTCTGCTGTAACTTCTTTAAACTTCAAAAAAGAAAAATTTACCAGGCATACAGATTGTTATATATATATATATAGTGTAAATTACATGTAAAACCTCTTACTTGAATTGATATCGTGCACCATACTGTATATAGAAAATGGAATCTATCCGTATTTTGTTTGCCACTGTTATCTCAGAGATACTAATGATTAAGAAACAATGTCCATTTGTCTCTAAAGTGTGGGGGCAAATGGACTGTATGCATTAATTATAAAATATATTTTTACAAAATTTTAGAGTTACTGACAAAACAGAATATTAGTGCTTCGATAGCTTACATCTTAATAAATATAATAATAAATATTATAATCTGAATATTCTTAAATTTATCAGTAGAGTGTCGGTTTACCTTACGTACTTATTATTTTTGAAGGTACGAATCGTTAAAAGATGATGGTCGTTCGAAGTATTTAAACACCGATAACTGTGGAAATATTTGTCCCAAGAAATACTAATATCCCATTAAAATGCTATATTAATATTACACAATGGAGACTTTATATAATTAATTGATTTGTTATATTCCTGTCAGACCATTCGGAAAATATCTCAAGAATAAAACATCATAAAGTATAGAAATTTTAGAAAATAGTTCAAAACTATTCATTTTGAAGCATCTAGTGTAGTCACGTTACAAGATGGCGACCGTTCGAAATTTTAAAAATTCTACATATTGTATTTAAACTATGTGTTGCACATGAAAGACATCATACTCATCTAAAATAATTAATTTTTATATAAAAATTAGTCTTAATATGTAATTTATATAGTAAATAAAAACTTTACTTATATTTTAAAATGATGTAAATTCTTTTTTTTTATGAGTAATCGAAGTTTAAGAAGAAATTTTTCGTGTTTTTCAGTTTTAAACCATGTTTTCGCAATGCTAAAGTGTTATGCTTGAAGGTTATGCAAGGAATAGAATTTAAATACTGTTTTGAATAGATTATTTCACATATTCAAAAAAATCTTTGAGCTAAAAAGTAAATAGCAAGCATACTGAAAAGAAGACTGTTGAAAAACATGAATTACTTATTCATAGACTGTATTCACTTCATCTACGATTGATATCTTTAGAGAGATATTGCATATCATAACTAGGTGAGACGATCGATTCGTGCATTGTAACGATTTAACGCTTTTTATAGGCATAATGATCCACAACAGTAAGCGAGAAATTAATTTTGTTATAAAAATATCTCCCCATCAACTACGATATAACTTATAAAGTGCAGACCAGAAAAATGTCTCCTTCAGAAAATATCTTTTAATGCAAAAATCCTTAGAAATTATGAATTTCTGCAGAAATTTCTCATGAGCAACATTAGTTTCTTAGATCTTTCCACAAGAATCCTTCATATTCATACAGCAGCATCGATTAAACTTTCCGGAATGAAATTTTGAAACTTTCAGGAGTTTAAACAGTGTTTACATCTTCCTGCAATCTAGACTTCCTGTATAAGTCATGAAGAAGAAAATTTTAATTTTTACTTAATAGAGAGTGTTTTTTTGGCAATAAAATCTTATCAGTTTGTTTACCGAATATATCGAATATTTTAATCGTTAAACTAAACTCCTTTCATGTTAACAAAAATATGAAAACTTGCACAATAAAATAGTTGTGGAAGACATAAAATAACTAAGTCGAACATATATCGTCTTGTAAAATCTTTATAGACAGATTCCTTTTAAAGATAAATACTGCACATAATTAGCTAGATAACATGAACGATTTTATTCGACCACATTACATTTGAACGTATCGTCAGTAAACATGCAATCTTTCGTGCAGTTCATGCACAAAAATCTATATGTTTATGCGGTGTTTATATCAATTACAGAAACAAATTTACATCCCTACAGACATGTTTATATTAAACGCCTTTGTCGTCTTGCAAAAACGATATAAAACAGAAAACAATTATATTTATTAATTCTTTTATTAATGTTTTTTTTATTTTTGTAGTTTTTTTATTTAACGCGAAAAATTTACACTTTTGGCTCATAAACAAGTTAACATTTTTTCGAAACTAAGCTTAAAATCACGATGCTTGTAACTTTAGGCATTTTGCATTTTTTTGTAAAGATGCAAACCATATTTATGATTCTCTCTCTACATATATATACTTAGGATAAAGTTTCTTCCTGTCTACGTGGAAAATAATGTGAAAAAAAAAATTTGAGGAGTTATAATTAATTTAAGTCGGACTCGATAAAGGATTTAAATGCAAGTTATTGTTTTTGAATCGCTGCCAAAATTTGCGCGGAAAATGGAGCTAAAAAATTGCACATCTGTTACTCGTTATCCTTCTAAAGTATAAAAAGTTATCTGTAGAGTAATTCGTGCATCTATTGTCTTTGTTATTTATGTGTATATAAGCATAATTTTGCACTTAATCACGTTTTATATGCATTATACAGAAACTTTCCTCCATAAGTTCTAAATATATAAATGGCGCCTCGAATGGTAACCAAAAAAAAAAAAACTGAACTTCGTCAGGAGGAATGAAGTATGCCTACCGTTCAACAAATCATTCGAATGATATATAGTTTCTGACGTAAATAGATGACTTCAAACAACATGCATAATCAGTTAATTATAGTTCAACGCAAATTGTTTTTTTTTATTTTTATTTTTACATGTCTTCAAATGATACTGAACCGATCACTTGTAAGATTCAAATCGATCAAAGATACATTTGTAAGCGACATTAATGATTAATTATACATTATGATAATTATTTTGATTAAGAAAAGAATTATTACTACTTACAAATTAGATATAATATTTATAAGGTCTTAAAAAAACAATGTTTACAGTTTGACCGCATATATTAACTAATAATTTGCCTACCTACCTGAAATTTTACTGCATATCTTTCTTTTTATGATGGCTAGTGGATGCAACGATGCAAGAATGTCTTTTATGTGCTGTCCAGTAGTTTTATCTGTTGTTTTATTCAAAGTTTCGTGTTAACTAATCAGTATGCTTAGCTTACAGCACTTAAAAAGTACACTTTACAATTTTTTTCTTTTTAATTTAAAATTACATAGTTTGTATTGCAACTAGAAGTGACTTTTAAGTAGTGAAAAAATGCTTGTGATAAGCTTTGGATTCATGTAGAATATGGATGATAAATGCAAAATTATGAAGGTGTATAATTTTAATATTAGTTGGGCTATTGTCTAGTTTAAATATTCAAGTTGAGACTGACAAAATTCAGAATCACTTGTTGCTATTTATATGCAATTAGATACTGAAGAATATATTTATCCGACAATTTTCTTATGATGCAGTTCATTCATGCAATTTCTTTGTTTTCTAATAATACATTTTCCTTATTTTTTGCATGCGTTTTTACGATTTTTTCATAGATTCTTCAAAGTATGATTTTTTAAACTTTTTGAAACGAATGGATTTTTTTTTATATGATTTACTAGGTATTTTCAAGAATGCATTTTATTTCTTTGCGATTTTCCATTCTTTTGAAAATATAGAAAAAAAATGCACATTTTTCCATGTTTTTTCAAACGAATGCATTTTTTTTTCCAGTAGCAAATTTTCCCCATACATTTTACATGTTTTTCCTTGTATTTTTCCAGTAATACATTTTTTGAATTTCTATTTTTATACGTATTCTTTGATTTTTTCCAGCAAAATATCTTATCCATCCATTTTTATACATATTTTCCTTGCATTTTTCCAGAAATACTTTTTTGCATTATTTTTATACGTTTTTCTAGCAATCCCGTCTATTTTAATACGTTTTTTCCATTATATATTTTTCCAGCAAAATATTTTACCCATCCATTTTTATATGTTCTTCTTTGCATTTTTTTTTCAGCAATATTTTTTCTCCATTCAATTTTATACGTTTTTCTAAGCATTTTTTTCAAGAAAGCATTCTTCCTACGCAGTTTTCAAGCGAATAAACATATTTTTGATGCAGTTTTCCATAGTTCTTCGAATATGCATTTCCCATAGATTTCCAAATCATTTTTCTCTACGCTTTTTCCAAGAATGCATTTTCAAACCATGCATTTCTCCATTATTTTTCTAAGAATGTAATTTTTCCCCTGGTTTTTTCCACTCATTTTTCCAAGAATTCATTGTTCTTCTGCACTCATAATTTTTCCATTTTTATTAACAAACTCTTCTCATTGACAATCATATTCATCTATTTCTTCTGTAAAGATAAGAAAAGTACCGAAAAATGACATACACACGTTCGATTAAAAGCAGTTTAAATGCAAGCATACATTTCAAAGTCTAAGTACGGATCACGTTATACAAATATTTGAATGCCACTAACAACCATCCACGTGAGTTTAATAGCAACATCACCGACATGTCTTCGAAGTACAACTTACCTATTAATACTAAATTACATCCATAAATATTAATTCTCCTTTCGAAATCCATCAACAAGGAATAAATAAAACTATCCGTTACGAAAGTCCAAGGCGGAAATTATGCAAATTTTACACTGCGAAAATTATATTTCACGTTGTAAACAAAGACCGAGAACACACTTATTATGAGAAAAACAGAAAGTGAGATAGTAATTTTATTAGAGAGACAGAAAAAAATGCAACATTACTTTAATTAAATATATAAACAGGATCTAGAAGTAAAAAAACTGCAGATAAAGTCTCAAATTAGGCTCTCCATCTCAATTTTCTTCGCCATTACTTCCTACTTCAATCAGTGTTTCGTGTATAAGACGACGGTTTTCGCTTCTTACATAGTATGCAAGCTTTTTTTTTTGATTTATAAATTTTATAATAAAAAAGTAGGAAATTTACTGGTGTATGAAAGTTGAATAATATTTTTTTTTTTTTTTTTTTTAAATATTAAACGAGTAGATTCGAAACTTAATATTTTATTTATATCGATGATCGATTGATGCTTTAATATAATTTTTTAATACCACTAACTTGTTCAAATAAACCGCGTGTAACATTCATTAATATCGATATAATTTATTCATAAAGAGAATTTTTAATAGAGCTAATTTATCAATTCTGCAAAACAATACTTTGCATGTGATCTGACATGACATATATATATATTTATTTATTTTTAAGAAAATGATATTGTTTCGTTGGAAAATTTTCTTAAATATTTTAAGAGAATATCATTCATAATTAGAGCTTAAAAGTCAGTAAAATATGTTTTTGTTATTGTTATTATTCATTCAAATATATTCAAGTATGCGAACGACCACAAAACTAGTTAAACATGTTTCCTATAACATGTACTTTTTGCATTATTTTAAAACTAATTATTGCAGTGATAAATATGCAAATGATGGAGTCTTACATAAAAGTAAATAAATTTTTTTTTTTAATTTTAGATAATACCGAGAACAAGCCACACCTTGTTTCTATCGAAATAATGTCAGTCATAACGTCAGTATAGTGCATACGTGATGTCGTACGATCTCCATTTAAAATGCTTTATACGAGTGACAGTCAACAAGATTAATTGATTCTAAGGTTCCTGAAATATAAATTGGTTTTGTTTATGGGATTAAAGAAGATTTATGAGTCTAGGATCATCCGGAAGATTAGTGAAGTCTTTTATTTTTACATTTTTTTATTTGATGGTGGTTGTTGGGGTGATGTTTACTTACCGCACCCGATTAAGTATGGAGTAAAATCTCTGGATGATTGAATCCCGGACAGATGTCAACTCATCCGAACGATCAGATAGATAATTTACAAAAGAAGACAGTTGACAAATCTAGTTGACAACCGGATGGATGTGACACCAGAAGGGCAACAAGCTGTTCCCTGCAGGCTTCTTATCACAACTGGAGAAGCTGTCCGAAAAAAAAGTGATGGATATTCTGCGCCTCAAGTGTTCATCCACTAAACTCGGTTCCCTTCTTTATCCATCACTTGTAATTGGAAAGAAACAAGAGAATTTATAACTGATTGTTTTCCTTTCTCTTTTAATTTATTACAACTCCAAAACTTTATCGACCTCTTCAAATTATTCCAGTTTTTAAAATATGAAAACTCTTAATTAAGTCATTCACAAACCGAACTACTACTTTATCCAGCTGAGGAATAAATAATGAACTATATACATCGTTGGAGGCCTACGCGGCATATAATTAAAATCATATATAATGTGGAAATAGCCTGTAATCTGTCATTGATTATTGATTATTATACATCATTTGCGATCGTAATAAGGCAGAAGAAGACTCTTTTTTTCTGGTCACACGTTAGTAATTGATATATATAACCGTACGTTTTATTGAATTAACCATACGAACGAGTAAATTTCTCGGAGACGTTACTGAAGTGTCGTTGTTCCTAAGAGTATGAAGCTCACTCGTTATTTTTACTGTTGATCAGGTCGTTAAGGAAATGCGCACATGTATAATAATGGCAATTTTTATTATCTGTCAAAATAAGTCATGTGGAACAGAAATGTGAGTAATGAGGTAACCCTTTACATTGATTTATCGATTTAAAAAAAATAAAGGGTTGCTGTATCATTCATATTATAAGAAATGTTTTATCTCTATGCATGAATCGTTAACAATGCGTGTTTTGAATTATTCTAAATAATATATCTGTCATGTTAGCTAACTTCTAGCACATAAAAAGCCTAAAAGCATATGTATGTATAACATCCCTAGAGATATTTTAGCACCAAAATTAAAAAATTAATATTTAAATCCGATCAATTTTCTTTCATCCACCAAACTCGTCAATGTCAACAAACGAACTGTATAATTTACGACTGTTGCAATCGGTTTATATGCCAAAAAATGGAACCAGGAATAGCATATTCGACAAAAATATATATATTTAAGAAAATTGTCCGATTCGCTTACGTTTTTTTTTTTTTGAGGTCAGCGATGAAGGAAGATAAAGAGAAGATTGAACTGTAGATAAAAGATCTGAAATCTTCTCCTCTCGTTAATTATTCTTCGATACGATCAGTAAAAATATGACAGAAGTTAAATGAGCCTCTCGAAGACAAGGAGTTGACATGAATATACAATAATAGCTTTTGCAAACGATTATCCATTAAGTATATAACAGGACAGAAAATTTATTAATTAATATTTTTAAATAAAATTTATCTCGAATGGTCATCGCTTAATGAATAAATTTTTATATATTATGCATGTTTATTTAAATATATTCGTGTGGATTTTTGAAATTAAAATATCCATCACAGAGTCGAACATATATTATAATATCGAACAGATTTAATATAATATGGCGGTCTAAAACATGACGAATATTAAAATATTTTTGCATAATAAAATATATATATATAACTACGCTACAATGTAGATAAAATTGGAATATATATAATAAAATATATATATATATATATTTGGAGCGATTTTATGTTCATCACGTCTTAATAAAACTTCTTCCTCAATTTACAAAATATCTAACACGTAATTAATTAAACAGGTATGGAAACATATGCAAAATTATGCAAATTTTGAATATGATAGATCGGCATGGAGATAAAAACTATTCTCATACTCTTTTTCTGTAAAAAAAACAATAATAATAATTTAAAAACTTGAAATTTTGGATTTTATTATTATTATTATTATTTTCTAATTTAATTAAGATATAAGTGAACAAAATTTTAAATTCGTGTAATAATTTTCAAAATCGCATTTTATTGTAAGCGACAAATTAAGCGAGTAGCGCGATTAGATCGCGCTACTCGCTTAATTTGTCGCTTACAATAAAATGCGATTAAACAAAGAAAATGTCAGATTTTTAGTTTTATTATTATTATTTACATAAAAAAACTAATAGCAGAACTCGTTTGAATTCTTGTTTTAAGTCTTTCTCATGTCATTACAGACTTAAAATAAATAGCTTTGCATACTTTATATATATATTTTTGCTATTTCATGTTTACAAATTTATCTTCTTTAAGTGGAAGTTATACCTTAATAACGAAAGATGAACCCGTGAGAATAAAAATTATCTGATCGAAATTAAATAGTTTTAGCTGGTTTAATTTTTATTTTTCCTATAGAAAGACGAATGCTAATTATTTTTAACTTTAGAAAAAAATAACTGATTTACATCGGCATTCTCGGAAGAAAAAGAAAAAAGAATAAAAGATTTAATGGCATTTTTCTCTTTAAAGTTTTTCATAACGCTTGTTCAGTGATACAAGTCAAAAGTATCTTCGTATCAATGGGTTCTTAAGTTGTATAACTCTTCAGTTAATCAATTATTTAATTAATTAAATCTTATTTACGGTAAATATGTTATAAATGCTGTCACGCACATTCAATTTATATTTAACACGTCGTCACATAATGTTTAAAGTCGTTCCTCTTTTTTTTTCACTGTAGGTTTTATATGGCGCAAAGTATATGAATAGGAAAAATGTTATTATGCTCCATCTAATTGAGTTTAAAAAAGGCGATTGACGTAATCTGAATTTCTGATCTCTAGAGATCAGAAAGAGAGCTTTAAAAAGTGTAAACTTGATCAATTTTTTGCGCTATCTCCCCATCAAAAACGACTAAGCTCGTCATAGTTGAAGACGGACAAACGTTTCTATTGTTGCGCTCTTTTTTTCTTTTTTTTACATCGATAAAGAATGTCTGCAGTGAACTGAATGACGTTCTGTCTTGGCTTTTGTTAGATAATATTTGCAAATTTGAGGAAGATTAAAGGGTAATATGATAATTTAAATGCTTCCTATTGTTCATCTGTGTTCTAAAATTGAAAAATCTCGGTTTTCTGTTCGTTTCTCTTGTACAGAAACCATTTTTCTCTGCATTGCAGAAGAATTATCAGTGAAAAATCATCATGCACCGAAAGTTTAGCAAGTTACCTTATTCGCTTTTGCTAGTGATTGCAGTTTTGTGCATCTCGAATATGTTAAAATACATTATTTTTAGCATAAATATGTTAGTAATGAGGCAAAAAACTAAAATATTTTAATATGTATAAGCAATAGCAAACATCATTAATCAATTATTCAGTAGTTGATAAGTTGTTTGGAATAACGCTATGTTTTTAAAATACTGTGATACAATTTATGATTGTTTCTGGAACTGTAACAATAACAGACTAGGAAACAACTTGATTATAGGTTTACAAAAGTCGTTCTTCCGTAACAAAACCTCTTATCACATAATATTTTTTTTCTTTTACTCCACCTTTATGCATCAACAACATGCTAGATAAAAAATTAAGAAGGCTTATTAAAGCATCGATGGACAAAGACCTAGTAACCTTAAGAAAACAAATTTTAGTCTGGCCTTATTTGGAACAATCTATATAATAAAACAATAAATAAAATTGTTCCGATATTTTGATGCTAAAACAAAATTTTGATAAGAAAAGATAATGTTGTTCGAAGAAAATCTAGTAAGATGTTAAGAATATACGAGTATATTATAAGGCCGTGCATCAAGAGGAAGATTACTGTTCATCCAATATTAATATCGTAAATTTTCTCTTGATCTTCCTTAGTATAATCAATCACTTTTATGGCTTCTCTGGTGATATTCTTAGAGAAAACAATCTTTGTATAGTAGACTGTTAAAGCGCTGTTAGCAGTTAGTTCCTTATCGACAAACTACAAAATATATCTAAATTTTTATGTATGTTTGGTTAACGATATGTAAAAATATATTAAAGATGTCGGAGTTTGCATTTCTCCGTATCATAACAGAAACCAGCAAAACTCTTGCATTTTTCTTTAACTTCAAATATATTTACGTGATGTGCACTAAAGATTGTTAATTAAATTATTTATTTAATCGGCGACATGTCACTTAGTTCTTACCTTCATATTCCAATGACAAAACCAGTTATGACCCTTGACAAAATTACAATGTTTCTTTGCAAAATTACAGTGTGCAACATAATTTTTTTTTTCTTAGATCGTATAAAAATTAATTATGAAATTTTTAAAAATCAAAAATTTAAATTTTATTTCGAATTATCCATCAATTCATTCATTCATTTTGAACTGGTAACATCATCATAGCAGTATAAATATCCATTTTCTGGCATTTATTTATAATTTTTACACTGGTAACAGATCTTAAACGTCCAAAAAGGATGATATAAATTTTTATACAGATCTATTTATTAGGATGATTTATGGTAAGTCCTTAAATCTATCGAACTTTTAGCCTGCGACAACGATTTATCTTAGTTAAATCGTAGCGGAGAAGAAAGGATTTCGGAAATAATTTCCAAGTTCCGTTTTATAAGAGAACTTAACTGATTCACTTATGGTAAAGATAAACGCCTAATAGAACTTAATATTGTTATTTAAATTCAATTCACATCTTATCATAGGAAACAATCTTTTTATTGCATATTCATTTTAAAGAAGCGTTAAAAAAGATGACTCCCTACACCAACTATAAACGATATGTCAAAAGTAGGCGTGAACTGTAACCATAAAATTTATGGTTCTTTTCAGCATTAGGTTACGTACCATCTTTGACCCCCAACAATTCAACAACTGCAATAGACAGAGGAACTCATATTACCTGTCACTTCAACTTCCAACATCCAGTATAGTCACTTGACCCGTTAGTAATGGGGTTATGGGCAATGTACTACAATTGTCGTTTGTCATCTCAGTGCTTCATCTCTCTACCAGATACGATTCTGTCATTATGTCTAGGCAATTTCTCAGTACAATCCTTCAACATGATGTTCCCAGTCTTCTGATGGGACTACATATATATATAGATGGATGGATTTGTGTCTCCTGTGATCTATTAAGTAGGCCTACCACTTTTTCTTCTTAAATTTAAAAATTATAATTAATGCATTAACATAGTTTTAATATGTAAAGTTAAGTGTGTTGAAGATTTATATATTTTTTTTAAATTTATATTCCTAATAATTATTTTTATTTAATTGTGCAATATGGGTTTTTTTTTACTTTATCTTCTTATAAAAATCACGTTTCGGATGGGTTAAGTTAGTGATAATATTATAATATGCAGAAATACCTCATTGCATTAGTTAGAGACAACAAAAAAGAAACTTCTTTATTGATTATAGGCCACTTTTTTCGCTTTCTTGTGAGATGCCTTCTAATCTTCAAGTTATGCAAAAGAATCCTGGCTAATTAAATCCTACAGATTATGTGATCCATTCGAAATAAGTTTAAGATTCCAAAGGTGACACCTGTTTATACATCAACGAGTAATAACTCACCTGTCTGGAGATACGAGTTTCAATAGTTCAATCCCATCTGACAAGACGTATGTCTCCCGAAGATGATAGTCTTCACATAAAAATCTTAAGGAGACAAGTTTCAGTTTCTAACTTACACTCAACTTATCACGTGATTTATCGCGACTAGACGGCCAGCCAATTAGATTTGTAGACACTTAAGAAATACCTTATCTGAACTTTTCACCCGGACATGGTAAGCAAGGGGGAAGATGTGTATGTCTCGTTAGAAGTCAATTCTTTGGGCGTGGTCAAGTCGCTAATGGACAGAAGAGAAACAAGATGAAACCCAAACTTAGTTGTTCAATTTTTATTTTACTTTTTTCTTTACTTTCTTAATAATTTCAAGGTATTTTTTTTTCTCCTTTCTTCTTCCATTTTTAGGCGTTTTATCGCAAACTCCCACTTATGAGATATGACGTCTTTCTCCCTTAGTAATTTTAGAAGAAAACATTATAATAATCTATCAGGAACACATAAAATTAATAACTTTATACTATAACTCGGCATAAAATTTTTACATCATCATCATTACAAAACTTACTTTTGTCTTTATTTAAATTCGCAATATGCTTGTTCATACTTCGGATATACAGTACTCTCTCAAACCGAAAACTTCATTTTGGACAACTGTATAAGCCATAATTTTCTTTAAGTTTGCAACAATTATTTTTTTTGCAAAATGTACACATCTTTCTTCGTTCGAACATAAATATATATATTTTTTTAATTAAATATAACCATAAAAATATTTAAATTTTCATGCATTAAACATGATTACAATAGCAATAAACCCACGCAAAAACAATCGTTGCAGCAATAGGCCAACAAACAGAGCGATACTTTTTTATTAAATTTTTTTGGATGTTAATGGGCCATAATAAATTATACAAATGCTGTTTAAAATTAGCAAGAGATGAGTTATACATAAAAGTTTGGTTTGCCTTTTATTATTATTATTATTATTTTTCCTTTTGGAGGCAAAGGTCTTGCAAGTCTTAAGTAATTTTAAAGTTTAACGAGATATGAACCGTGTTTAGACTGTTTTGGTGTTTCTTTTCTTTAATACCTGGCAAACTAATTATACTTCTTACCATTATTTTTCTTTTAAACGAAATATGAAATAACTGTCCATGTAAATTTATGACTCCGTCTTTTAAAAGACCAATAAGAAAGCCTCATGAACCATCCCTTATTTCTCCTACCTAGGGGTCACATCGTGCTAATAATTATTGTGATTTATAGAATGTACTCAGGCCTCTTCAATACTAAGCATCGTCTTCAACCCACAAAGACCTGTTTTCTTTATTTTCTACAAATCACCCGTTTAATTTAGATATTAAAAAAATTAAATTTATATCACACTTTTTAATTGAGTCGCTCTTGTTTCAACATATATATATTTTTTTTTTCTGTTACTAATATATCAAGTTTGTTTATATAATCCGACTAATTAAAAGCGATCGATATAAAATATTAAATATCGTAATTTTTATTCGTTAATTTATATTTTAATTACGGCAGTTTATCATTATCATCACTAAACGCATAAATTTAATGGTTTAAAATTTCGAATAAATTAAACTTGGAAAGGATACTGAATTTATTTTTTGATAAATCAAACTTTTTCTGGTTCTATTTTTAATAAATCTACCCCTTCACAGTCCTTTCTCTAATGAATTTGTGATAAATTAAAATCTTTTCTGTCCTTTCTGTAATTTGTTTATCTTTTGATAAATAAAGACCATCTCAGGTTTTTTTCTTTGATTTATTTTTTGATTAATCGAGTTTTCTCCGTCCTTTTTGTAATTTATTCTTGATGAGTAAAATCCTTTCTAGTCCTTTTTCTTTTTTTTTCATTTTTGATGAGATTTCTTTCTAGTCCTTTATTTAATTTTTTTTTTTGGTGAAACAAACTTCTTTTTAGTCCTTTTTGCAATTTATTTTCGATAAATAAAACTTTTATAGTCCTTTCTGCAATTTATTTCTAATGAAAAAAAAAAAAAAACATTCCGTACCTTCCGTCTATTAATTTTCGACAAATCCAATTCTTTCCAACTTTTTCCTAATTTATTTTTGATAAATCGAACATTTTTTTTTCATTTAACTGTCATAAAACCTAACGTTTTCCCTCCTAAAAGATTCGTCATCCAGCTTCATTTTCGGACATCTTGACTTTAGTGACTGAAGATGACGATGATGACGATTAGAGATGAAACAAGAAGACGACCGCAGAAATCAAAGATGACGGGTTAACGTTATTACAATATCATTATAGGCAATTAATCATAATTACCTAATTATCATTATCATAATAATTAAAGCAACTGGAATAAATCTAATTAAAATTTTACTTTTTTTTTACAGCGCATTTTTAAAGTCGATAGTAACGACAAAATTCCTTAAATATATTGATATATACACTAAATTGAATTATTTTATTGTTTAAGCTTTAATTATCTAGGTGAAGGATGTATAGTTATATTTATAATAGATATAAATGGGCGAATTAATGAAAATTGCGTATAATCCGCGTAGGATTAGGATAATTAGGTATGGATGTATGTATATATAAACGAGTTTTAACCGGTATAACTTACTTTAGATGGGGTTAAAGTCAGGTGGGAGGACATCTGAATGTCTTCCGACCAATCAGCAGTCGTCGTGCTCTACCATATGACTCCTGTGAAGGATATGGCGATATCCGTGGCTCCGACACGCCAGTTGGGTGGAGTCTATTGATCTGGATGACAGTGTTGTATTCTGAACTGAGCCACTGTACACACAACTCGCATACACCTGAGGCTCCCTATCACAACCACCACGTGTACTGGGGTACAGGTAAGAGTTTTCTTTCTTACATTTCTTTCAAATTCTATATTAATCCTCCTTACGTCTCGCTAAACGTAAGAATTATTCGCTTAACTAACTGGTTACGCCAGTGACGTGGAAGTCATAGCAGTAAACTAGATTAAAGGACTAGATTAATGCTGTTAACTCCCGTTTATAATGGATTTTACATAATTATCTTCCAGTTAGACCAGCGAATATTGCACCGATAGTATCGCAATTTACTCGATTTATGCAAATGCAGTAAACTAAATTTTCCTCTCTAAACTGCACAGATTTATCATTAAACTTAACTTTAACTAACGAGCATTACCACGTCACATGGCTCGATTTTTTTATTAAAAATATTTTATAATCTATAAGTTTTATCCTTAAATATTAAAAAATAATTTTTATAATTAATATACAACTTAAGATGGAGGTATACATCACTATTAATCGTGCAGATAGGAAGCCAGAAAAATTAGACTGGCTTTTAAGTTATTATCCAGTTTTAAAAATCATATCAATCTAACCATTTATGAAACGCGTATTTATTAATTTAAATATAAATATAGGGTTTGTAGAAAATAATAGGACCAATTACTGTAGACTGTGAGGCCCATTCTATTAAGCTACTCGAGATGCTAATCTAGATTTACTATAAGTGGTCTAATTTTTATCATGGATATTTTCGAAGTATTTAGTTTCTAAGCTTAATTGTGACTGATCAAGACGTCTCTATAGATATATACAAACACCATTTTTCTTTAACAGAAGACGAAAAAAAAATATGTAGATTAAAATCGCACTATATCAGATTCTGCTCGAACAGTAACCACAATTACTTGACATGCAATTTTAAAAATATAAACTAGCATAATTTAACACTTTTAAAGCCTTAAACGTGTTTATTTTTACTTTTTTAAGCCTTTTTAAAGCCTTAAATGTGTTTACTTTAACGTTTTTGAGCGTTAAGCTCAATCACATTTTTGCATTTGTGCTGAGAACGTTTGTAAAAATTCAGTATTTAATCTTTCATTTCTAGATATATATATATATATATATAAATGGAGAGATAAAATAATAATAATAAATTTATCAGGTAAAAAATAATAATTTAATAATCGCCAACCCTAATAAAGTAATCCTCTGGAGAAACTATAATTACGATTACATTAATATATTCGATAGCGTTAGAGAATCGAGTACATTAATTCGCAAGAGAATAAACGTATTTTAATCCTTGTAATATTAATGATTAAAAATAATTCTTGCGGTGTCATTTGCATATTTTAGGTTTCTCCATATAAAAATACATGCTTGCAGTGTTATTACAAAGAAAAAAAAAAAATGGGGCTTTGGGGTTAAACTACGATACCTTCATTAATGACACCAGATACTGATGAAAGCATCAACTTGCAAAGTACTAATAAATAATGACAAGAAAAAATTATTATTATTAGCGAAAATGTTGAAATCATTATTATAACACATAATATTATTAATATTAAATGCATATATAAATATAGAAAATTAATTCTGCATATTAAATTATTCTCCACGTATTTTTAGCATTTTTTTTAAATCTTAAAATCGAAGTGTTGTTTGCGTTAAAATGTCAACTGCAAATAATTGATCTGGCCTATTTTGTGTCCAGAAATATATAAATTGTCCCCCAAAAAATTATTTATTATAATAAACAAAGAAGTGTTATATGGGACCACGCAATGATATATATATATATTTTTTTTTTTAGATTTATTATTATTTTCTATCAATTTTTTAACCCTTGTACTAAGGTCATAAAATTTATATTAAAAATTAATCACGAAAAGAGACCGGTAAATATCGATTAATCTTAACAGAAGTCAATCGTGTCTGGGACTTAATAAATAACTTAATTTTATTACTAGATATCTTTCACCTTATCTGCTTAACACAACAAGATCGAAAACACTCATCTTCAGTTAAATAATCTTCTTCTGCAAGTTCTTTTTATACGTAAAAAAGAAAAAAAATTGGAGAGGATTGATGATTGATATTACGCCGTTGTAATTATATAGATAACCATATAATTTTCTTTAGACTTGTGCTTATTAAAGTAACTAAAGATGGAATTTTATATATGATGTGGAAGATTTTCGACTTTTCTTTATTAAAAAAAAATAATAATAATAAATAAATTTAATTCCAAATGGTTAACAAAATTAACCATTCAAAAGATAACATAATCAATATTATTAGCAATGACCTAATAGAGGTCTGTGAACTTTTAATTTCGCCAAAAACCTTCTTGCACATGTTGCCATGGTGATTAAGTAAACATTAACTTTTCGAAGTCAAAACCATCCCTTTCAGCGATAACAACTGTCATTGCATTGACTAATATTGATGCATGTTGTTTCCTCGTAAATTCCTTCCCCTCCGAACCGCAGATTCTGATGTAGAAAAAAAAAAAGAATTTACATTTTTTTAAAATTTACAACTTTTGATAAGAAAAAAGGATATTTTTTCTCATATCTAAAGTTTTACTATTTACTGTATATAATAGTCCTTTAATGGTCTTCGAGCCATAAATATAAATCATGCTATTGTGATGTTAGTTTAGACAGACGTGGAGACAGCATCGTTCTCTCTCTCTCAAACCGAAAACTTCATTTTGGACAACTGTATAAGCCATAATTTTCTTTAAGTTTGCAACAATTATTTTTTTTGCAAAATGTACACATCTTTCTTCGTTCGAACATAAATTTAATAGTTTTAAAAAAGTTCGAGAATCCTGGAGCGATGCGCTTGTTAGCGTAACATAATAAACTTGCATTATTAAGTACATCATTATGGATAGTATATAACTGATATTATAATGGTTATTGAACTTTAAAACCCTTTTATTATTTATATATTTTTATTTAAATTATCCCATTGTTCAGTTGCTGATTAGAGTTTTTCTTTTCCTTTAAAATTTATGCCAAGAAAAAAAGCTTGTAAATAATATAAAATAATGCTATTCGTTAATAATGATTATCGAGTATTTTTTCGGGATGCCTTAGAATGTAATAGACACTAACGCGTTTTAGTTCTTATTCAAACAAACGACTAAAAGGACAATAATGCAAAGAGGGGTAAGAAAAAAAAAAACCTTCTTCCTAATCGCCGGGCCAATATATCTCTTTTAGAAAGTCGATACATCCGAGTAATAGGTTCGCTGCCTTATGGCCAACTGCAGTTTCTGCTCTTCAAACTTTGCTCATTGGCAAAAACAAAGTTGATATCCACGACTAATCCATTTTACATCTGAGTAATCCAGTTAAAAACGATTGTATTTTGTTGGGGGAGAAAAGTGACTGGAAATTTACAGTGACTTTTACTGTCTGTCAGTCGTCAGTACTATTGTAAAATATTCATGGTGTAATGTTGGAGGGATATCTGATAGAGAAGAGAATTTTCAATCCAGCAAACATCACCGACTTCTTGCCATTACGATAGGGAACAGCCGATCCCTGGGGATTTTTGATGGGACTTTGGAGTTGGTTAAAAATAATAGTACCTTCTATATATATATAACGAAAAAAATGGCAAGATGTATCTTTATCCAGTTGTAAGTTTTTTTTTTACAATTTAAGGTGCGAGAAAAAATTTTTTGAAGTTTGTATTCTGTATAAAACCACTTAAAATCTCCTTTACTCTTATGACTGACTACTGTCGATTTTAAGCTCTACGTTATCTTTACAAAATATGACTTAGATTTAGTAGAAAGAATAAAAGTGCTGTTTTCTTCTTATGAAATATTAATTATAATGAAGAAAATTATAAATTAATGATGATTTTTTTCATTTTTTAAATGGATTTTTAACAGATTAGATATTTTATATGCGAATATAGGCAACTTTAATGTTCGAAGCCCACTTGGCCATTAAGCTGACATTAAGGAAGTTTCATTTTTTAAATGGATTTTTAACAGATTAGATATTTTATATGCGAATATAGGCAACTATTCGCATAGTTGCCTATAGTCGCAGAGTTTTTGATGTTCGAAGCCCACTTGGCCATTAAGCTGACATTAAGGAATTGGTTAGAACTCATATTTTAAGAGTTTAAAATGTCTTTAACTCGTAAGAATATGCTTTTTGAACTTATTTTTTCATATTTGAATCATATTTAATATCCAAATCAGAAGAAATTTCTGCAAAAATAACTTTCTTCTCATCCAAAATTTCATCTGCTAGGAAAGAAATAAGCAATATTATATTAAAAATAGATAATTAGAACATTTTTTTCTTTTTTAAAATAATAAAAAATTCAAATATTCAAAACAGAACATCAAAAGAAAATTTATTATAATTATTAATTTTCATGTTACACTGATTATTAGATATTTGTATAAATTTTGTATTAAATTCCAGTTGAATATATGGATTCAGGTCATAAAAATTAGAATGAAAAATTTAGGAAATTTTTTTTCTTCTTCCTGCGTGAAACTTTATTCAATAAGAGAAGAAATATTAATGTAATATATATAATAACTCACGAATTAAATTTTTAACTTTACGTAATGCTGATTTATTCTTTAATTTGGGATATAACCCGTTCTACTCTAAATTATATATGAATCCTAAAATTTTTAATAATTCGTAAAACAGAAGAAAGTGCGATAATGACGTACATCGGTTTTATTGACGCTTTTGTCTGTTCGTGAGCCAATAAAGCCAAATAAATATTTCAGTTATGTCGATAATTATCCCCAGATTTGCATTTTCTGATGTTAACGAGGAAAGGAGGACTTTATTGATGATAAATTTAATAAACTGTGGAGTTGCAATTGTTTAAAGTGCCTTCCAGTGCCCCAAACTAAGCAGGACTCATTATAATATATTAAACTTTTAGATTAAAATAGGTTTACATTTATTACAACAAAGCAAAAATTACTTCATTTATAACTGTCGTGAGGGTTTTTCCCCTCATTGAAATCATTAATACATTTTTCCACTCAATTTTTGAATTTGCAGCGCTGAAACTGCAACAGTATTGCTTCATATATCCCTCCATTTTTATTAATATCACTATTCAGCTCAGAATTTTTAACATGGGCCTACACATATTATTTGACGCGAAGAATTTTGCTTCCTAATGCTGATTTATTCTTTAATGATTCATGACGATTTGCATCGCTTTAACTCTAGTAAAATTTATATTATACGTAAAAGGTATTCGTACATAATACACGAAATTCTTTGAGCTATCCCATTTATTTAAATCGTGATGCTTGATATCCAAACTTAACAAATTTTCTGCTAATTCTATATCTATATAAAGGTTGAATAAATATCAGATAAATTCTCTAGCATGCGAATTTAGTGGTTTGTCGCAGAGTTTTTGAAACTGGGTTTCATGGAGCTCTGAGGCTCGCCATAGTTATCTGAAGTTATCTGTAGGAATTGCAGAATATTAGTAATTTTCCCCAAAATCTATAAAATTTCATCATAATACGTTGTGCATAAAAGTAAAATTTATTTTTAACTTCAGACATGGCATTGTGCATGCCAGCAGTTACAGCAATATCAGATGGTTCGAAATAAACTTTTGTTGTTGTTAGTGACTAGTTTTTCTAATATTAGTGTATAAAATTTTTGTAAATACCCCGGAATGCTTTCTTTTTCTAATGTAGGGCTCCTTAGATCTAAATATTTTGGAAAAATTGGTCTATTATACGTCTTTAACAGAATTATCCCATCAGAAGTTCTGGTAGTATCTGTCTTAACGGAGTCGTAGAAAGATCTTCCGGTACAGGGAACTGCAATCCAAAAAGATCAAACCTTAAACCAGAAAGGTTATATACTCAAATGATATGTTATCCACATATTATGTGAGTTTCATCTCCATATTGACATCTTCTACAGAGGATTATCAGCAATCTCCATTAAATGAAATGTCTTCTAAGATGCCAGTGCTACAAGAAGCCCTGTAATAATCCTTAATTGATTTTTATCCATCACAAACATTCTCTACTTCTATGCAAAAGATTCAAAATAAAGCTTTTTACTTACCTAACTCCAAAATCGGACTTTCAAAACTGCTTACTATCAATCACTTACTCTTAAAACTTACAACTTCTCTGTAAAATTACTTGATAAATTTCATTCCTTCTTATAATTTTAATAATTTTCTTATAAATCAATTTTTAATAATTTTATGCATGCAATAACAACAACAGAAATCCAGTTTTCATTTACAATGTTACAAAACAGGCGTTGAATATCCGCTTACCTCAGATAAGATTTTAAGAAAAAATAATATTGGAAGGTTGTCAATATTTAAATAAATGAATCTCGAGTAATGCCATCTATTTTGGAAGACATTTGACAAACAGGACAAGTGATCTGTCATTGTTGTTGGCTCACGTAGACAGACCCTTATGTGACAATGTAACTCAAGATTGATCACCTTAATCGCGGTATTGTAAATGACCTCTTAATTTCTTATAGAATACATTTTAAGTATGCATTGTATAACCGATATCTCAGGTGTATCTCGTAAACAATCTTAATTACATAAATTTCATAAAAACACATATTTACATTCAACGTGTATTAATTACGTTTCATAGATGATAAATGGAAAACAGTAAACATTTGATTGATGGCATAAAATAGATTTATTTTTTGACGAACCTTCTTGGAGAATTTATGATTAGAAAAGGGCTTTAAAAAATAAATAATAATAATAAATTTTTGACTGTTGAAATTTAACCCGTGTATCATTCATAATGTAGGATTTTGATTAAAATTAACCCCCCTAAAAAAAGAAAAAAAAATTAACTCGAAGGGGCATAGCGATATTTCACCTAATGCCCAAAGGCTTTAATTTTTTAATTAATTCTTCCATGATGATTGCTTTCGTGTTTATATTCCAAGCAGATTTGATGTAATCAACAAATTAAAGAAAAATAACGATAATTTAATAACGATTTATCTTCACTTCTTACCATTCGACTTCAAGCTGTCAAAATGTACAGAATGCCAACTATTAATGCTTTAAACTTAACCATTTGATTTGATTTAATTGAATCACTTCACCTTTTGAATGATCGGTAACATTCGCAGGTGCTTTTTTTATGACTTTGTTACGATAATTTAATTTTAATGAAGTAGTAAAAGAAAGGAATTTTACTATGTTCTAAGAGAAAACTGTCTCATTAGACATCATACTATTTATAACCAACTGAAAGCTCTTTTGATCTCTGGTTGCAGTTAAACCCTTTGGCGCTTTATAAAAGCCACAAAGCATATTAATTTTTTTGCTTAATCTAAAAAAGATGCGAATTATACTATTTTCTACCTTAAAATAGCATATAAAGGACTCCTTATATTTATTTTTTTTTTGTGAGTTGCATCGCGAGTTTTAAGTAACCTAAAAATCTGTCATCCATGGATGAGCAGCGCTGAAAATTTTCTCACGCTTTTGAATGCTTAAGGCCTATTATTATCAACATCGGTTTTCCTCTTTGTTTTATTCTCTGTTTTTACGACGCATTTATTCTGTTAGACTCCAAATTTTATCCGTGAAGAATCCCAAATTAGAGGTCGTAAGCACCATTAAACTTAATAAGATTAATCGTTATTAATTTACATTTTTAAGTAACATTGTCTTATTGAATATCGGTATTAGAGTCGTGACATTTTTTGGCTTAAGGTAAAGAGTTCAGATGCATAAAAATAAACAAGAATAGAAGCTTAGAGTTTGTTTATGCAAATTAGATTTATAACAACCCAGACAAGAAACTTGAAACATTGAAGATTTAGACGTTAACAGTTGCCAGGTTGTCGTTGTTCAAATCGTTACATATGCAACTTAATTTTTGTCTTTTTTTCTAGTAAAATTATTGTACTTGTCGAAAAACTTATTAATATTAATATTAAAATTAATTTTTCGACAAGTAAACAAAACTGGAGATCTTACAAGTTTTTATATATCATAAATAACGCTATAGGTAAATAATAATCAGAAGTCACACATTATTTATGTGTATAAAATAGAAAGAATGCTTATTATTATTGTTATTATTATAATTTATGAGACAATTTTGATATAATTTTAACGCTTCATCCCATCAGTACCCTCTACTAATATGTGTACGAAGTTCTGATAAAAATGCTGAAATCTCGTTTATTTTCTATCGAGGAAAACCGCAAAAATTCCTAAGAAAACTTCAAACTGGTTCCTAGACCTCATAACCCTTGATTAAAGGTCCATTATAATAATGCTTTTTAACTATCAGATTAATACTTTTAAGAGCAATCATTCAGCCGTTCGGTCTCAATGCAGTATCATTAATTATGTTTTGTATAATTAAGTTAATACAGTCTAGTTTTGGGAGAGAAATTGCCGTTCATTTTTAAAAAAAATTAGCAAAGTTTCAGAATGAAATATGGTTACTGTTTATGCGTAATTTGATAAAAAAATTTCTACTATTAATCATTTTCGGAATATTAAAATGTGGAGAGATTAATCAAAAAAAATTTTTTTTTCTTCCTTACCGTGGATAACCCAGTGGAGTTTGTTATCGGACGATTTCTGTAAAAGAAGAAATAAATTACTAGCAAAATTATAAAGAAATTCGATTTAAATTTAAACGTGCAAACGTTTTACTCAATTAAGTTAAGAAAGGACGAATCATTAAAGTTATACAGACCAGTAATTTGAATTTGTAGTTTTATCGTGGTTAATGCAAAATTTGCCAAGGTCATTTTGTTATATTTCGCGTCCTTGAACTATCTCAGACCATCTGATGGTTCCAGACTAAAAATTTCTTTGAACTACAACCTCTAAGAGAGCAGGGAAGTCATTTTTCGCCTTAGGTATCGCTCACTTAATGAATTCCAATATCCTGCTGAAAATGGGAAAATTATTATTGTTCATTTGCATGAATTAAACAAATCATTCTTTTAATCTGGCGTTAATTAGTAATAAATCTCTTCTTACTTCTATCTAGTACCTTTACGTAATTATACCTAATCGCAATTAACTAATTGGGTTTGGAAACATTTTAATACATTTGGAAAAAAGCGCGTTTCTTCTAAAGACGTTAGCATAAAAAAAATAAATAATTAAGCGGTTATAAAATTAAAACTAGGCATTAAGAAGAGGAAGACAATTTCTAGTTCTGGTAACGACTATGTTATAATTAAGAAAAACAATATCGTAGAAACGAATTAATTGTGAGAATGGAAAGGAGTGACAATCGTTTACATTAAAGATAATTTTAACATTTTTATGCGTATTTATATTCACTGCATAAAATCAAGCGTGCTCGGTATGTGGAATGCTGGATTAGCATTATGGGCTACTTGTGTCTCTTTTCACTGCCCGAGAAATTAACTGTCGCAGCTACTTGTCTTTTATGGATCCTCTGTTTGTCTTCCAGATCTACTTCACTTTACATTTTCGACTATGGTATGCTGGTTAAAACGATGAAACAAATCACTAGAAACTTTTGCAAATAACAATTGCCTTTTAAGCCATTGCTCTCCCTCTCTTTAATCCCATAGCATAACTTAAATACTGCGTTAAAGCCTTTAACCGAAACTAACCGCCTTACTTCAAGACAATCATGTGCAGAATTAGTTAATTAATTTACATTAAAACTTTGTTCCAAGTTGCTTCTGCCAAACCAGGTTATTTCTAACAGAAAATATCATGATCCTTCATCAAAAATTCACTTGGCATTTTGCTTTTGAGTCTTTTCTCTTGCCCACAGAATGATACCTGATAACCTTTTGAGTTTAATGTAAATTTTGTTAATTCTTCATCAGAAATTCGTTATGCATTTTATAGGATAATTTGCATACAATAATTCTGCTTTGAGAAAACAGGCCTAATGTAATGATAATTATCATTATTTTATTTTTAATCATTTCACTTTTAAAACTGTAATTTTAATTCACGATTCTTAAACAGGAGAGAGAACTATAAATGAAATTAGGTCAAGTAACTGCTGAAGTGTGCCACCATACAGCTTGAGGCTGAAAAAATACTGAAGCCACTTACTTTCAATGTGAGAATTAAGATGGACGGCTTCATTTGTAAAGCTTATTTAGTGTATATCAGACTTTTATATTAGCTTATTGGTGACTAGCTTGACCTTGAAGTAAGTTCCTGACTTCGGCAGGGTCAAATTATATGGAGATAGGTAGATTTTTGTGAATAATTTAAGGATATGGCATGCAATTCTTTATAATTATATTTGTAGAGAGTTATTAATCTGTAAAATAATTTACTGGTTGTTTATTCTACACAGGTTACAAACTTTTATATTTGGAAAATCCTTGAGGAAAGATTAAAATGATGAAAATTTTCGATTTAAACTACTTCAATAAGTTATCATAAAGATGATAATTCAAAAAATTTTCATAGATTTCTCCAGAATGACGTTCACTTAAACCCTGATGAAGCATTAGGAATGAAGATTTATATGGAAAAATCATACGTATGATAAATATTTTCTACGTTATAATATCATTAATTGCTTTACTATAATATTCCAAAGAAATCTGCTGATTTATTCCTCTTTTTTAGAGCCATTTCGAATATAAAATTAAAAAAAAAAACAGAAGCGAAAGAAAATTTCTGAACTCCGCATGGACATGCAGGTTTCAAATTTAAGTTTTAAGATTAATTTAATTGGAAAATGTTTGTTTATACTTTCTTCGAGGAAAAAAAATCAGTGAAAAGCAAAAGTTCATGAAGTAAAATCTTTGAAAATTATATGAGAGATAGGTTTAATGATGGCCATTAATAACAACATATAAAACTTTAGAAGTAGTATTCCCTCGTTTAAAAGGGGAGGAAAAAAGAAATGACGATCTATTGTGAAAAATGTGTTATTGTCTGTTGAACAGGCAACATTCCAAGGCATGGATAAAAAAAAAAAAGGAAACTTTAATAATTACTGTAACTGTCACGTCTCTTAGATATTTCTTCCATACTTCAACAGAATACTTATATCACCGTAGAGACTTAAGGATTTCTCAAGAAAGAATGGTTTTTCTTTCATTCTTGAATTGTCTGCTTATTCTTAACAAAAGAAACACACAACCTCTGAATATCAAAATACAGAAAAAAAGACGAATGGTATCCTATTTTGTTTACTATTATTTATGAGAAAAAATCCACGATTTAAAATTCAAGTGAAATACTTTTAGAATTGAAGAAAATCTGTTTGGTCACGTTTTTGAATAAAGAAAATGCAGAGCAACTGCCACTACTTTTCTTTCATATTTTTATCACATTTCTGGATGTGGATTACCGATGTGTATTCTTGTATTAGTCAACAAAGAACAAAAATAATTCTGATTTCGAGAATTATTCTTGTATCGACAGGCAGCATTCGTAAAAAAAGAAAATAATAAAGAAAACACTGTGTACAACTGAAACCATTGGTTTTATTGTATTTACAAACCTATACCCGTCGATAAACGTAACTGTATCAATATAATACGATGTGAAGCATTCGATAAGAATGTAAAATTATGACTGTTTGGCCAGCATGGCTTCGCTTCTATTCAAAGTTGAAAGTATCGATTAGTAATAGAAAATGCCATCCATACCTAATTCCAGAAGTTGTATCGCTGCATAAAAATAAGAATACAGTTTTTTTTCTCTCTAATAACTTTAAAAAAAGTATAATTTTCTTCGTTAGAACTCTCTACTCTTTATGATTTTAATCTTATAACCTCGCTTCAACGTTAACTGCTATGGTTACACCGCAGTCAATAATTCGAAGATCTGTATTAAAAAAAATAAATTCATAAGATAACGAGTTATTTTAATGTTTCCATAAAAAAATAATAGTAGTAGAAAGAAGAAATTAGTTATTGGAAGTGAATAACATGCTTATCAACTCCAAACCATTTGTTAAATCTTCCAAACAATGGCCAAAAACGTTACTCGCATAACAATTGAAGTAAAGACGGATTTGGAAGTTAGTTTAAACTTAGCTTAGATTTATGTCACTCAAATTAACTCGCCAATCTACTTATTCATCAACGGTACTGAAGGATTTTTTTCTTCCCCCTTCTTCTAATATACCTGCACACCATAATCGCATTTAATTCAGAGAAAAGTAAAAAAATAATTAAAATGGCGCATTTATGTGGAGGTGATGCACTTAGTTCTGTTACTGGTAACGTGGCTTTAAAATCTTGAATAAGAATCTTGTCCCGAACAGGCGTTTTCGCTTTAGAACTGCTTCAGGACCGACAATTCCCAAGAGATAAAGAGCACGATTTCCTCCCATTCATGCTTTCCTCGAACAGGGATGGAAAAAGAGATGTACGACGAAACATAGGTGGTAAATATTATTATTGTTAATTTATGTAAAATACCGAATAAATAATTCATATATATATATTTTTTAAACTTTATTAAAGAGAATTAGTTACATATTTCATTAAACAGATATCAGTTCATTTGAATGGACAGAAATCTCGATAAAAACAAGTTCCAGTTCTTCAAAAAAACAGGATCTCTACCTTATCATATCACATATAATTGAAATACGTCTCCACCTATTATAAACCCAGTAAATTATTTAAAAGTGACTTTTGACGTCTTTTAAAATGATCTTTTTTTCCTCCAAATTAACCAAAATTCCTAGTTTAAGCGTAATTTTGCCAATTATAATAGAGCAGAAAGAAAGAGAGATGGAGATTTTTGCAAACTAATATAGGTTTATACTCGAATAAATTAATGATTCTGTAGCAAAAAATTATTATTCTAACAAAGATCATGAACTACATCCGGCCCATCAAAACATTTCAAGTGAGTCGACAGGACATTTATTTTCATGTTAAAATAGTTTCCTTTTCTTCGTCGGTCATGTTGTTCCTCCTACTTTAACAACACTCTCGGTACTTACAGCAGAAATGTGACCACTAGTATCGTGGTATAATAATAATATTAGAGTAGAAAATAAAAGAAGGGTGAGATAAAGAAAAGAAAGATTATCAGTCGGTATATAATAAAAGTATATGCAAAAATTACTTTTCATACTTTTCAAATCCTTTTCACTATGCAAATTATCACCAGTCCACCCAATACGATGATTGATCTGCGTCATCGCTTGTTCCTCTCCTGTGAGTTTTTAAAACGTGCAATTCTTGCTTACAGCTTTAAAACTTTAAATAATAAGCACATTTAAAGAAGAAATAAATATATTTAAAAATTATGATTTGTTCTAATCTCATGATTTGTTTTGCTTAGAATTGTCATCTTTGCCAGTTTATATTTTAGTAACACGAAGCTATGATAGCAAAGTTTTTTTTTTTTTTTTCCTCTAAATTTTTAGGGAATATCTGTTTAAAAATTTCTATAAAATGCAAGAAATTTTTATGATTAGTATGAATTTTCGAGGCGAAATTTTTTTAATGTGGCAATTTCATGAAAATTTTTAAGAAAATTGAATTTTAAATGGATTCAGTAACAAAATTAACTATGCAGGTTCCTATATTAAAGAATGCAATTATTCATATATATATTTCTTTCTTATTTTTTATACTTTTCTCAAGAAAGAACTATCGATGGCCACAGACTTTGCAGTCTTGGCCATCCTGTCGTTCAACCATTACATTCCTGGTACTGTATCTCGGTTTTATGGCTGTTTGATGTACTGAGTGTTGGTAGACGGATATCTGAAGCATCCCAACGCCAAATTGTTGCTCCTTTTTTCCTTTTTCTTTCCCCCGCATCCCCCTAACATTGACAGAATGTTCTATTGAAGAAATGGATTTCTTTGCTCGTTGCCGAATTGAAGAAAAATGCGTAGATATGCAAGAAAGAATAATATATAAAATAAATTTTTTAAATTCTGTTAAAAAATATCAAAAAAAAATTTTTTTTCCATTCTGATTTTGTAAATGGAATCATAAATTAATTTACGATTTAAAAAAAAAAAATAAAACTCAGGCCTACATTTTTCTGTATAAATTTTTATTGAGGTTTTTCGAACATTTTCAGCTCTCGAAAAGTGTAGAAAATATTAAAGATTTTTTTTTGCATTACCACGCACGTTGTGATTTTAGCTACTTTAATCAAGTCGAAGTTTTGCTGTTTATCTTATTCATCTCTTTAGTTCCTGACACAGCAAACATCCTATTTATGGTATCGAAACTCGCTAGCAATCCATTCTGATCTCAACATGGGACCTACAGAGATAGATTTCGCTTTCTAGAGCAAGTTTCCGAAGCTGTTTTGGTTATACAACTTTCTGGTATATGTTTTAAACGTTGAATTATTCATTTATGTAATATTTTAACCCACTCGTCTCGAATAGTTCGAATTGCCTTTCTGTACTTTTTACGATTGATTCCTGCAAGAGAGAAAGATGCTCGTAAGAAGAGAGAGAGAGCGACGTTCGAACTTTCTAAGTAATTCATCAAAATACGGATATAGAACGGTTCATTTGTAAGGTGAGTCTTAAATAAACCATGGGATGTCTAGAGGAGATCAGCAGGTGGTCTTCAAGGATGCCGGATTTAATCCTAGCCACCCGCAGTTTGTCTCACGGATCAGAAACATGGTGTCTAAGTACAGACGTCGCGCTTTATTCGTTTGATTGCCTAATCGAATCATCTCGGATGCAAATGGAATTAGAGAATCGCACCTAGGCGCAATTAGTATTTATTACTGAACTGATTTCTTCCCTCTTTTACGTCTTTTTTTTTACGTCAGAAGGAAAAAAAATCACGATTTTTTTTCTATGTAACAAATCACCTCCTCTGCCTTACTAGAAAACAAAAAAAAAATGCTTATGTTATTTTTTACCATTTTTCTAATTTCTGCTAATAATGATCCAGGTTTAATTTGCATTTATGTAGAATTCTACAAAACAAATCAAGAAATTAGACATATATTTTTTATTAGATATTATTTCTAATTAATTTTAGATAGCGAAAAAATATGTGCTACTTCTAAGCGTTATTCTCTCTTTTTTTTTCCCCCTAAAAACATATTTTATTAAATTAAAAAAATAAATAATTACGATTACTTAAAACTTAATTTCTGTACTATGATAAAAAAAAAATAACCTAATTAAGTTTTTACGTAAATTTAAATAGAATTATCTACTGAAAATTGCGTTAATTCTTTATACCTTTAAGGAGATGACTCAAAAATTGCAAAATTATTTTCTCTCTAAAAGTCTATATTCTAATGAACTTAAATGAGAATTACATAATTAAATATATATATTTTTAATTTTTAATTTTATAATTTTCGTTTAAACATCATTAAAATTGATATAATGATGTTTAGATCATTTCTGTGAAGTTTACATACAGAAAATGGATCTTTTGTTTGTTCCTTTTCCACGTTTATAGTTTAAAAATAATTTTTTAATGCATAAAAAATAAAAAATGAGGGCATAAAATATGCATTTTGATCGTGTAGGCTTGCAAAAATTAGATTAAAAAATATTTTATCGAGTTTGCTAAACTAATAATTATACGCTGTTAAAAATTCGTGAATTTTCTTAATAAATATCGATTTTAACCAGTAAAAAAAAAAAAAAAAATACGATTTTGTGATCTTAAAAATAAAAACCAAATTTTTAGTGTCTCACGATACGCTTGTAACCAGAAAACCGGATAATATTTTGGTAAAACCGTTATGGCGATTACAATAATGGCCTGTACCTTTATAAGTTAGATTGTGACAAATATACTTTATTATTATGTCTAAAATCGGGTTTAATATATATATATATATTTGAGTCTTTGGAAGAAAAAATAATAATAATATATTAATAAACAAGTCAACATCTATAAACAATTTTTATGTTATTGAAAATATACAGGTAGACCGAGATGCAATAAAGAAAAACCGGTTGTGCTATCAGTAGATAGATGATGTCCAAGCTTGGTCATAAACTAGCATGGAAATCAAGACAGCTTAAGTTTTTTCTTTAACTTCTTTATCACATATAAACAGATCACTTCCTTTTTTGCGTCCTTGAGTGTGGGAAATTCTCGAAGAAATTCTTGTTAGTCTATCAGTAGCCATGTTTTTACTCTTAAACTCTTTCCATTTCTTCAAAATTAATTATTTTTTCTGGGCCCCAAGTAGTTTTTTTTTTTTACTGCAAAACTGCGTAATTATATCCGAGCCTATTATGCGATTAATAATAATAAAATTAACGCATAAATATGGTATTTAAAGATTAAATTGTCTGATATGAGGTCTATTAACTAATGAAAACCACTTATTTTAATACTTATCCTTATATATGTGGCTCCATAATGTATTAACCAAGCAGTTTTCGGTGGTGATCCGATTGTATTAAGTTAACGCCGACTTTTATTTTATGTTCTAATGTTTTCTGTTAAAAGAAAAAGAAAAAAATTAGTAATGTGTGGTAAAGTTAAGTTATTTTACGCCAATGGTGAAAAATATTGACGTCACGCCGGTCCACGTGACTTTTCACATGACTGCTAATTGGCTGTCACCGCAAGTTGTGTCCGTCATCACATAACATACAAACGCAACCAATGAAACAGTCGTTGCTTTGCTACAAAGAACAACATAACTGCTTATTACGATAGTCGTAGCACCACCTATGGGGCGGGGCATGTTAATTATTACCTGTGTTCAGGTGAGCGTGGCAGAACCTCGAACAGGTATGGCTGGCTAACCGACTCTTATATCTATAGATCAATAAGCGCGAGAGAGTGAGAGTTTTGGAGGATTTATAGAACATTAAATTAAAATATACAAAACAAAACAAAAAAAAAGACTTTAAAAGAAAGAAATGTTACGATATACTGAGTGATATGCTTTTCTCTCGACAGTTCGGTGTTATACAAGGGACAGCGCGTTGATGCCAACATGCGGCCGACTGGTGAAGTAAACGCCTCAGCTGCATGGAAACCTGGAGTATAGTGTGAATCCGCAGTCCCAATATTGGGACACCGACAACATGCAACCCACAGATGGCTACAGGCCTTTACCCATGGATCTACACGTGACACCACAAGGCTATCATCCATATTACAGGTGAGTCGTGTAACCGGAGCTCTCTCCTCCGAATTTTTTTTTCTTGCTTGTTTTTTTTTTTTTGTTTCCTTTATTAAATCATTCTCTAATGAACTGTTATCTGTTTATTATAAAGTTAAATTTTTAAAGTATGAATTCTGATTTAGTGTTGAGTTGGGGTCAGAGGTCTTACACGATGGGTAATGCGGGGGAAATATTGGATGTTATTAACTATGGTGAAACGTCTGGGGTCAGCAGCCCCCTACATATCCTCCTAAACAGCATGGCGTCAAATAGATGGGCTGTCACTTAATAGAAAGTCGAATCGTCTGCTGAGTGCTAATAGAATTGACCTCTTAGAACTATGATAAACCGAAAAGTGTCCGCTAATTTCGGCTCGTTTGATAAGCCACTGATCCGACTGGATATTTATTTTCCAATATCTCTCTTGCTACAACATCTATTCACTTCTTATTTTGTATATCACACTTTAATGCGTAACTCTACTTATTTATCGACTCCATTTTGATATAAATAACGTGGCATTGTTAACATAGAGGCCTAAAATTATAGACACTTTATATTATTTAATTAAAACGTTAGAGAAACGTGATAGCCCCCTATCTTTATTAATCAACAAAAATTAAAAGATGTTTACAGTAAACTAGGCCTACATCCACGTGAATAATTTGATGCCCTTTTAAGAATGGCACCCAGGCCCTAGGCCTACTTAATACACACTTTTAATCATTAACCCATTAATAACTTTACAAATTAATTCATTGCCTGATATTGGTTTATAAGCATACAGATCTTTTTTTAATGCTTAATATTAAGAAATTATAATATCTAGTTCTAGGCCAGGTGATAATTAGGATCTAATTTCGTATCAGAATTCCCAAAAGTGTCTAATTTAATCCCATAAGGTCTTATTTTAGATCTGTAACTTTATATGGTATAAGGTGTGTTCGAAAAACAGTAATCGGGGGTTTAAAGCGTGTTACAACGTTTTATACGTTAAGCAATAATAATAATAATAATAATAATATTATTATTATTCTAGTTAACCTTGTAAATTTTCACGAAAATGCCCTTTAAAATTTCTAACTCCAATATTAATGACGATGTTCATGTCATGAATGTCACGTACGTTCCATATATAGACAAATGACGTCAATGGTCACCTAAAATTTATTCCTGCTCCTGTTAACTTCAACTAAATTTTTTCTTTTTTTTTTTTGTTTAAAAATGTAAATCCAAATGGCATAATTTCATTAAAATGGGGTTCTGCTACAGAACTGTCAATCAGACATTTTTTTACATACATAAATTCGCATTCTTTCTGTATCCTATTTAGGAGTTTCGCCGATACAACAGGACACATTCGAGCTCGAAAAAAGTGTCGATAAGTAAAAATTTAGCAGTTTTTCTGGGCAGAAAAGGTTAAAACTAGAACCATTCGAAGTTTCAGAACTTTAATCATGTGGTTCCTGGTGATAAATTTAGTCTTTTTTGTAGCCTGAAGTGGAGTTTTATTTTTACATTGGTTTCTATTGTTATGTGCAGATATTCAAGGTTCAAACATATACAATTACAGGCCTTCGAGTTCTATATAAATTTATAATTCATAAAAAATTGTATGTAAAATCAGATTGTTAGACTATTAAGAACTGTTCCACATTTTAAAATTTGACCCCAAAAAAATAAATAAATAAATAAATAATGGCAATAATTTAAAAAGAGAAAACAAAGGCTTCTTACTTTTAAAGCCCTGAAGCTGTATTATTCACTTTAACGTCTATATTCAATAAAAGATTTTTACTTCTTCACTTGCTGAAAAGAGGGAGAGAATAATTCTGGGCGTAACTTTGCCTGTCTTGGTTGTCTTTTGTGGTTCGTTTCATCCAGACGTAACCATTATTATTATTGGTGAAACGACAAGGTGCGTGTACTACGACATGTCAGGTCCTTCCTATGCGGTCTACAACTAAGACAGAATAATTAGGGTTTGTGAAAATTTCATGTTTCAACTCTACACAAACTTTTCCTCTTGCGGAAATACTATTTCAGAAGCATAACCTAATTTATATACATATGAGTTATAAAACATATATATATATATTTATATATAAAAAAGTTAGTTCAGGCCTAGTTTGATAAGAGGAAGACAATTTTTATAGGTTTTGGGTCGGTTTTCGTGTTGCTTGACTGCATTATCTTACACCACAACGCTCGATTTTTAACTCTAGATATCGAGTTTGCCTCACAAAATACAAAGATTATTCCCAATTTCCAATTCTAAAATTCGCCTTGTTTGATAAAAATATCAAAATATTTTCGTGTGGTTTGGCGTGGAAAGATTCGAGTTTATAAATGTAAAATTTTCAAAAAAAAAAAAAAATTGCTAATTTTAGTAGGGGGAGAAAAATTTAAAATTGCACCCGAACATAAATCTTGAAGCTTACTGGTTAGTTGAAGGCTTTATTTAACAGCAGCTTACTTTATAACACATATTCGAGTGTATATAATATGTAAATGGCCAAAAAAACTTGTTTAAGTGGTAAAAATCTTTGTTTTTATTAATATAAAAAAGAAATTTTACTCACAGTTAGGCATGAAAATCTTGCGGTTGTTAATAATCCGTGCTCGTTAGTGGAGGGCTTTTTTTTCTGATAGAGGATTTTATATAAAGGCTAGCATTGACAATAATTGGGTATAAAACGAGAACTCTCTTTTAATCCTTCACTAATTGTTGTGGTGGGATTCACGTTTTTATTAGTTCTTTTGAGATTTTTTTTATAATGCGATAGGAGTTCTTGTATCTCCAGATCAGATCTCGCTCGGCTTCTTTGTGAGCGTATATGGATGGAAAGGTGAACAAGATATTTTCGTAGGGTGTTGTGCTATCCTGTATATATAGCCTACAGCGTAAACATAGTTTAGAGAGAAGTATAACAGCACATCACAAACATAACTACCTCCAGTTTTCCTTAAGTTAACTAATACCATTAAAAATTATATTAACACATCTTTTAATGAAAGTAAAAATTCAATTAAAACATATCTGATAACTGCAGTCTATCAGAAACTTTAATCAAAAATTGAATTAACTGAATTATCTTTCTTAATTTTTCTCTCTTTCTAACTGGTAGATTGTTTTATTCTTCTT
Source organism: Olivierus martensii (assembly GCA_000484575.1). NCBI lineage: Eukaryota > Metazoa > Arthropoda > Arachnida > Scorpiones > Buthidae > Olivierus > Olivierus martensii. Next base: position 95,240 of record AYEL01050487.1, on the reverse strand, counting down.
CTCTTATATTAAAAATTGTTAGGCAGAAGGTAAATTAAATCTTGTTTTTTTTGTAGCTACAGTGTTATTACAAAGAATGGCTACTTTCAGCTTGTAGAAACAAATTAACGACATCAATAAAACTAAAGCAAAATTGATAGGTTTAAGCAAAAGAGAGACAAAAATTTTTTTGTCGAAAAAAAAAGAAACTTTTTGACGTGTATTCAAGTGCTTTCTCATAACTTGATCACCATGATTACTACGAATAAATAGCACCTTTATATACTACACATCATTATCAAATCGAGCATCTCTTCAGCATCGTGCAGATATGTAATTGCAGGTTATACAATATCCCTTAAGTGCACAATAGCCATGGTGGGTTCTCCACTTAGAGTCCCTAAGGCTGTTCCTTTTTTAGTAGACCTGTCTGCCTTCTCTACAAATATCCCCAAAAATTCGCTAGGATTTATACAACTTTTTTAGGGATAAAAGGAAGAAACGCTTTAAACATCTTCCATTTTTTTATAACTTCTTTGTTGTAACTGTTATTATTACGCGCGTTTAAGGGCCTAGAACCACCTTCGTGCAAACTCCAAAAATGTTAAATTTACCGAAGCAACGTACAACCAATCAATACTGTCATTGTGTCGCACACACCTATTTCAAGTCGCGAACGGTAGGTGGCATTAGTGGGCCCCCAGATAGAAAGAAATCACTGACCTTAAGCACCCAGACTTCTACCATAGACTAGTTAATGATGGTAAGAATTGTTCTTTTATAGTATATAAACACTAATTAATTAAATAGTAATCAATAAATTTAATTACCAAAAGCTCTAATGACATTTTTAACTATATTTTATCATTTTAAGACATTAATGGTGTTTTAAGCTTGTAAAAAAATTTATCAATCCTTATACAGCACTTTAAGAGTTAACTAGTTTGCAGAGAGAATTTTTAAAGTTTCGTGCGTTTATATAAGTTAAATTTTACTTTATTAAAGGTCGATATAAATGTTTTAAAGCTCTCTCGGCCTGTAAATAAAATTTTAATAAGTTAACGTGAAGTTTAAAGCTATAAATTACTAAGTTGAACTTTAGATCTTCTTATAACGAAGGGAGAGATCTCCGCAGGGGTATCACGATATCAGATTTTTAATTTTAACTGCTTTCTACGGATTTAGAAGTGAGAAAAATGTCTGAAAAAACATGTTTTGAACGTCCTCGTAACTCTCCAGATATATATATTTCTTTTATAAGTATCAGTTGTAAGCCAAAAATGAGATTTGAAAGGTATTTTTCTTTCCAATTTAAATAAGTGATAGATAGAAATTTGGAACTCGGGCAGTAGAAGAGTCCATAGATTAAGTCTAGATGTTGACATAGATCGGTCGACGTCATTCTTCTAGTAAATGTGTTGACTCTGTGGATCTCCTGACTGCTTCCACACCTTTAAACTGTGGTTAACACTGCTTAACAAATAAAGATTTTTCTCCCTTATAATAGCACACCACTGGATAGAATCAAACAGGATAAATAAAGAGACTTAAATCTCTTCATTTGCACCTTATAATACTCTTAGACTCGGTATATGTTTACGTAGGCCTGCCTGATTTTATAGCCTATAAAGAATGTCCCGAACTGTATGGATTAAGTCGATATTTCTATGTTTAAAATGACATTTTGAGGCCAAAATTTACTTTATAATCAGTAAATTAACATATAGAAACATAAAATTACCTCTTAACTCCAAAAATTATCCTTAAAAAGAAGTCTGCGGTGGCCTATGCAAAGTGTATAACTGTAGGCCAACTTAAATGAACCTATTGAGAATAATTAAGCAAAATTTAAGCATTATTTTTCTTATTTATATGATAAACAGACTGAAGGGAGAGAGTAAAATTAAATTTCGAAAAATATAACAAAGTAGAGAAACCAAACCTTAATTGCTAAAAAGCAAAAATTGTTACTTTAACAGTATAAAGTCTTGTTACCATTGCAGTTCTCGCGATTGTTGCAGTTCGAATAAAATCTCACTTGTACTTCATAATTTTGATGAACAGTTTTTGTTAATTCCGAGAGATTTTCTTAAATTTCGAGTAGGATAAGTGATATAAATTAATTTTTTTTATATATAATTTTTTAATTTTTGCTGTTAATAAGTATATGCAGAAATATCTGTGTTATCTGTATAAAATATTATGTGTGACACGAAATTATAAAATAGAGAACTTTTGGCTACTTGTCGCGAAACAGAAACTGGAAAAACTATTTTTTTTTAGTATAAAATGCGATAAGATAACATTGTTAACTTACCATATTTTAATTTTCGAATCGTTATATATTGAAAAATATATTTTTATTCTAATTTACGAGATACAGAATTATCTACTCTCGCTTTATTATGTTAACGACTCTATATTGTGATGTACTAAACGGCTGGGAAGTTCGCGAAGTTTGTTGTATCCTTCATTAAAATCATTTTCGAAAAATGCAAATTTTCTTTCAAATTAATTCATTTTTATTTAGTAATTCTGTTATAAAATTTCGTAAAAAAAAATATGTGGCTTATATGCATGATAATACTTTGCCATACGGCGTACAATACATCCGATACATGTGGCCTGTTCTACACACATTGCAACAGATTTCAGTCTATTCAATGCAATGATAATTATTATAATTATTCAATAGTTATGTTTTAGATTATGTTGACTAAGTCGAATTTCAAGCAAATTTATATTATCCACAGAAGGCATATATAATCCAGTAAGTCCATACAATTGTCTTCTCCGTCGAGTAGGTAAACTTCTAGGATTTAAAATCTTAGTTAGGTAGAATAATTTGTTCAAAAATAACCTATTTTTCGAGACTAATAACTAAACTATGTTATAATATCATGAGAATATATATATATATCTACTAACTGATTTAAGGCCGAAATGTAACTTCTGTTTTACTATCATATGCATATATCTGGTAGAAAAAGGAAATGTAACATCTGTGGGTTCACAGGTGACACATTAGTTCTAGGAATGATGAAAATTTATATAATAATTAAATTTTTATATGTAAATTTGCAATTTTTCATATTATCTCTTTTATGTAATTTTTCAAACTGCTGAATATTTTAACTAATATAAATGCGATTCATAGTTTGGTAGGATTCCGATTTCGTACATGTTTTAAATTAATTCTTTACGATATTTTAAAAATTAAATTTTGATGAAACCATAAAATTTTATTCAATTTTAAATATAAAAGCTTAAAAAAAAAATTATTTTTCAAACTTTCGGCCGTCTGCATTAGTCGATTTTAAGGTTTTTGTTTGACGCTAGCTAAAAATTTTCACAGTCTTTATGAATACTATCATTATGTTCTTAGTCTTTTGGGAAAATTTTCGTGTGCTTAATCTTTGAGAACATAATTATTAATCTATGAGAAACAGTTACTCTTACATATCGCTTTGAATATCTTAACTATTGGAAATGTTATCATTTTAAATAGCCTAAACGTGAATAGATATACTGTACTATAGTTAACATTTTCTCTAGTTTTACAAATCTGCTGAACAGCATGTAATTTATACTTTAAATTCTTATATTTTATAGTTTTTCATGATCACTATAATTCAGTTAACAAATTATAAATGGCTTTAGTTTATGTAGAATAAAGTATGCAGTAAACCTTAGAGTACAAACTGTTATCAGCTAACAAACTATATAAATGGTTTAGTTATTATGCTACTCATATTTTACTGTATATTGCTGGGTAAGGATATAATTGCATGCAATTTTAAACGATTCAAAAATATTTAATTATTACGTGAAGAGATATTTAAGTAAAAATATGGAATCGGCTAGATCTAATGATAGGCATTCATATTTGACAATTCCAATGATCTTTACAGTAAAATTCTTCTTAAATGATCCTGAATGAACTCCAGATGCTACTGAATGAACATCTCCCGTGAAAACTCACGAGTTGTTCATTCGAGAATTATCTCTCCTAGCTCATCTGAGAATCAAGAAGCATCATCACGATTCTTAGATGACTTCAGGAGACTAATTCAGGATCATCTGAGTCATATATTTTCTACGAATTTTATTTTGACCAACTTCAGATAGTGGCCTATTTGTCGAAATAAGTAGCATTAGTAGGAAACTCAGAGTTCTGAAATTTTTGTTAATGGTATTTAGGCCATCATCTGAATTTGATTGGGATAAAATTCGTAGAAGATACTTATGAGTTATCTTCAGATTCATAAATTCGTGGTTAAGTGCGACAAATTCACTTATTTAGTGTCATTTTTTTTTGCTAGAACTTCAGAAACCACTTCTGAAATTTAGAAAAAAAATGTTTGTTTGCTTACGTGCTAAACTTCATTATTGATATACAACTAAAATTGATCTATTATTCTTGATTCCTTTTACTATATTTTGAGTAATTTATGGAGTTGCGGCGATAAAATATTGGTCATGAATGAAAAAAATTCGTATCAAAACGAGAAATATCTAAAATTAAAAATAAGATTTTTCGCGAATTCAACAAGACATACGAACTTAATTTTTGGCAGTCTTTAGCGATGACGATGCGAATCTCTAACAAAAGTTAAAACATCATCATCAACCAAGAAAAAAATTGCATCTTTTACAAGATTTCGAACGAAAATTTTGCAATAAAATCATCAAACTCACATCGTCTACCATCTGTTCTAGTAAATGATAGAATTTAACATTTTCTATTTACCTTCGATAATAACAAGTTATTTTCTTGTACCACTTATACTCGTATTATTATCAATAGGGAAAACAAGAAAAAATTTGCCTGGGGAAGTAGAGAAATAGGCCAGGAAAAGTTCCACTCAACGTCCTTAGGTAGAAGCTAATGAATTGCGCTGCTATCATCGCTGACAATTATAGGTTGGGAGCACGCAGTATTAAAAGACGGCCATTCAAGTAATCCGCTATTTGCTAACTGGAAATAAAAGTGATGTGTCATGCCCGCAGCTAGGCTATTGTTAAGCTTATATAAACCTATAGGCTCTACAATTATGGTATTGGGCATTTAACGGCAAAAACCTGTTCCACTTGCCAGTTTCTCAGATTAATTCTCATCAAAACTATCCGTTTACAATCGCAGAATTTGTCAGGTTTCAGTCGGTAAAGTCCATTTATTCACTTTAATTATTCTCTGTGTGGAAGTTAATAAGAATTTTCAAAATGTGTTTAGCTATAAAAATTTAATATAAAAACTAAAAGGTTCGTCTGGTAGAATTTTCACAGCATCGTGACTTGTATAAAGCGAAACTGTGCATAGTAACCTTTTACTTATCTTTTTTTAATAAAATTTAGCTCTAAAGACAATTTTCTTTCTAAACAGATTACTTAATAAACCGAATTATGTGAAAAAAATAATTATTTATCAAGGAAGAATTTTTTGTGATAGAAGAAAGGTGTGTTGACCTCATGTCTGTTTTGGCCAGAGGGATTATCAGAGTGGGCGGGATGAACTGCAAATCCGGTGCCACCTCCTTTCCATCTCGTCCTCATTCTTTCGTGAGGCAGTGAATGTGCTTCAATTAATCCCAGCACAGTTCTTTCTTTCTCTTTTTTTATTCTTTTTACAGCCAGAGAACTTTTCTGCCTGTAAAACGCATCTCCGGATTTTCAATGCTAGATGCAACAAAAGCTATCCAAAACAAAAATCCACTTAAAGATCAATAAAAAGTCTAACCTTTGAGCCCCAGGCTCAATTTTTCTCTATAACTTTATGTTCTCCAGTTATAAATTTTTATTAACCTTATAATAAAATAAGATAGAAGAAAAGTTTTCGCCGGAATTAATCCGCTTTAATAACTAATATTTAAATAACAACATTAACAAGAGGACTCTATATAAAAAAAAATGGTTTCTCTTACAGAAATCTTTAATATTATGCAATTACTTTCTAAAATAACCATCATAAATTAAACGTTGATGAACCTTTAATGATTATAATTTAGCATTACGTTATAGAAATCATCCATAACAAAAACTAGTTAGACTACTGCCAAGATTTTAACAAGTTCGCGTATACATAGAACCGTTTATCCGAAAGGACGACCATTAAATGTTTAAATATAATTATTTGTTGATACTTTGTGGCACGGTAGTAGCGTAGAGTGAGCCTACGCTTGATCACCATCCTTATATTACAAGATTTCAACATGCAGATCTCACACGCACTCGACCATCTATGGTCAAACTTTCTTCGTGAAAACAAAGATTGTACTGCGAAAAACTATTGCAGAAACGTATTGCGCGATCATATTTTCCATTTATGTTGCGTAGAATTTATGGTCCTGCTGCCAGGGAGAATTATATTGACAGATTACCTAAAACAGGCCTCCGTGCATAGTGAGTAGATCTCCCACTTATGCTCGTTTTATTTTATAAATTTTGCTAAAAGAGTGTTGACTAATCAGATCAAAAAAATGCATTTTTTATTACATTTATGCTGACTTTTTTCATATGGTTTTAATATTAAAATTTTAAACGTAAGTAGCTTCGTTAACAGACATCATGGCTTCTTTTTTCCCTTCCTGTTTTATTGTAGTAATGTTATTTATAGGAATAAAGTTTTGAATAAAAATGGAATGCAAGTTTTATGTCAAGCAATATGAGGCTTTATGCCGCGATTATGACCATGCAGGAGATAGGCGTGGTCGCGTGTTGGTTAATGTAATGGCGTCGTATTCCGCCTTGTAGACGTATATAAACGGTCATGGAACTCAATGATAATTAAAACTAGTAAAATATCAGAAAAAAAGAGAACCTCATCGTAATGAGTTTGGAAGTGTTCGGCTCTTTTTCTAATAATTTATGACGATTCTTTTATTCATTCAAGTGACCAAGTAATCTAACAATTAACACGAATCTTAATTTTTATTTATTTATTTTTTGCTTATTAAATGCGTTACTTGTAGAAAGTTTCTGTAACACTCTCTAGCTTTCTACAGGGGCCTACGAGATATAAAAATGGGCACAGAAAATGCAAATTGCATCAAGTATGTTGCTTTGATTGAGTATATATAAAAAAAAATCTCTTAAAATGCAGAATTTTATTGAGATCATTAAGATTTCGAGAGAATTATTATTTTTAGAATGCAAAGTTTAAATAATAAAAATCCATATTTGTGTCCCACTATCTATATTTATTTTGCTCTCTCTTGTAAATTATTTTTATGGTCCCCGACTTTCTAAAATAAACTATATTTTAAATGCAGCTAAGCCATACATCTGAAGCTATTTTCCAAACAAAATAACCTTTTCCGGACATGTATATTTTATATTTTACTCTACTTATGGAAATTAAAAATGGTACAAGTCTAAATTTTTAATATATATAAAAGAATATAATGCGATATAGCTTTTGAGTGTTCTTAATAGTCTTAAATAGACTATTAAGCCCAACATCCAGTGGAAGGTATCCATGGTAACGCAGGGGGACTGGAGAGGCGTAGGAGCACGTGTTCACCCCCTAGTCACGTGACGAGAGATCGTGACAAGAATGGTGCAATCTGGCACGGGATGCGGGTTGTACCAATTCAGTCCTATAGTAATACTGTTTTATAGCTTGTAGGCTATTAAAGTATACCATTTGGTGGATGATCATCCGATAGCTAATTGATCTTGGGAGGTACCCGTTGACTCTACTTGTTTCATTAGTTCTCAGATCATAGAGAATATGACAGCTCACACTCTAGTTAGACAAGATGCATTTATCAGATACGTCTCCGGCTTTTTTTTTCTTCGATGGTGTGTCTGTCCAATCTGCATACGTTTCTAGCTTTGTTTATGACTAAGGAGTTGTAACAATAATTCCTAAGGCCATTTTTATTATTGTCATAAATTAGACAGGTGAATATTTAGATCAACGTTTGAACCAGTATCTTTAAAAATGGTTCCAAACATCAGATAACAGAGCAGTTATTGAAAAGAGAATGTACGTATAACTCAGCCTTACTTCTTCTATTAGAAAAGAATTATGCAAATGAATTTTATGCATGGATCTAGAATAACTAGAAAAATGTTTACAGGGAATTTAGAATAGGATGCCAAAGGGAAGCGTGTAGATAATGTCTGAAGATTTATAATCATATCCTGAATGGAAAAAAAAATTATTCAAATTTATTACCGAGCTCAAAGAACATGCTTAATAAGAAACAAAAATGTTTGAATGAAGTTATGTTTGATCAAAGTTACGGGAGGTCAGAATAGCAATTGTTTGATGTCATGTATATATTTGTTTTGTAAGTATGATTGAGATGCTATATTAATAGTAAGTTTCCTTCTACGTTTCGTTGGCATTCTCGATGCTTCCTCCTCTTAGAAAAATATGAGGCCAAATTTTACTCGGTTCTCACAGAGAACCATGTCCTTTCCGGCCTGCCTCCTCCTTTCATTGTACTATTATTTATCTAAAAGTGTATCATTGACTGTCAGTGGAGTGACATATGTCAGATTTCTTGTCAGATATTAAGTAACTCATCATGCCGAGAATTTCTATTGTTTTAATGCAATAGCGACAAATAAATTTCTAATAATTAAAAAATAAAATTCCTCGAATCATTTTAGGATATTTCGCAAACGTTTCTGGCTACTCGGCTAGTTGCTATATATATAAATATTTTTTATATTGTTTTTATATATATATTTGTTATCAGTTGACCTTCAGAAGCGGCGTAGTTAGCCGGACCCTAGAACCTTTGAAGGCTGAGACTTACATCCTTATCTGGGCATTGTTATTATGTAAGAGAAACATGTTGAATGACTACACAAGAGAGATTTGAATCGAATGCAGTTGTAATGGAATAACAACAGTATAGGTTCGTGTAGGGGGAAAAACGACTGTCCAATTCCGGTAAGTAGCTCAGCTGGCTACACCTGATTCATTTTTAATAGGCAGGTAACTGTCCATTCGGCTTTCGGCAATAAATACCGAACCGCACTCTGCCAATATCCATCGTGTAGAGCAGAAGGACAATTTTTCTTTAACCTTGTATTTTCCCCAACCAACTTGTAACCCTACCAAGAGACTAGTAGCGCTCCTAGCGGACAATCGATTGAGTTGTTTGTCCCCCTTACAAACCCAGAACAGAGTTTATTAAATTTGGACAGGGTAGACGGGGATAGGAAAAGGGGGTGATGTCATTGTTATTGATTTCCTTGTGGTAGGAAGATATCCCTACAACTTTTACATTCAGTGTAAATACCTGTGATGATCGCCTGAGAACAGAACCCGGTTCACATTTTACTGCCACGGTGCTCTATACTCTCTTTCTCTCTCTCTCTCTTCTCTTCCTAATTTGCTTCATGGCTTCTTCCATTTGCTGTTCGAAAGCTTCATAGCTTTGTCACTTGGGATTACATACACTTGTTTCATTTAACTCACGAAGTAGTTTATGCTCATGTAAAACGAAAATGCACTTTCGACATGATAAAACAATGTTAAAAAATGAGTTTTATATACCGAATACAAATAACGACTGCATTCTTCTGTTTTACTTACATTTTTCGCTGTTTTTTACGAATTTTTTCGATGGAAAAAAATCGAAATTTTTTTTCCAAATAAATAAAATTCAGAGGGATTAAAAAATATTTAGATTAACAGAAATTTAAAGAAGCGTGACTCACAGCATAGGCTTGCAGGAATCCGCTATACATGTATTAATTGCTGTAAGGTACTATTTTATCATAAATTTCCCAAATATTTCGATTGTAAACGTTCCAATGAAGCATTAAAGGTTTTACGATAATGCATAGTAAATCAAGGTGATTTATAACATCTCCATAAATATTGATCAAGCTGAGAAAAAAAAAAAGAAGACAGGATAAACTTTGTAACTGCAGTAATGCAAGTCGACTATAGAAAATATTGAGCTTTGGTAAACATAACAACACGTGGAACTGAGTGAATAATGTGTATCGAATTATAATAAACAATTTTCTTAGTCTGTTTTCTTTGTAAAATATATGACGAGTTTGCGTGCAATTTAGTAGTATTTTTTAAAAAATATGTTGAATAGAAAGAATACTCATTTGTTTACGACCGTTTTTCTAGACAGGACAAACATTAATCTGAATATTTTTAGAGTAAAAATTATATCGACGCCCAATACACTCCGACTTAACTTTTTTACTGCCATTTTTCTAAGTCCGGGCAGTTGTAGCCAATGGCTCTCACTGTTTAGTTACAAGTTACCATGGTAATGTCATTTCCTAATCTCGCGTTGAAAAGCGAGACTTCGACGCCCCTAGTGGAATTTATAAACACTAAATCGAGCATCCTCATCCGACATAATTTTTTTTTTTGCTGCTTCGAGAAACACTCGTTAGGAAAATGGCTCCGAGTGAAATTATTGTTATGATGATTTATAAGCGCACACACGCATAAACAAACATACATTTCCTGAAATGTAATTTGATTTACGCGTTTCTCCTTCACCAGGAAAACTTCGGTGTAATGTTTTAAAGCCAATTTACATTTGACTTTGCTATATCGAAACCTTACTTAACATATATATATATTTTTTTTTTAACTCGAGATATTATTTCCTTTCTTTTTTTTATTGATTAATTGTTATACATTAATCTATTGTACAAATTAAAATTACAAAATATTTTTTTTTTTCCTGCACCAAGGTTATAGACATATGGAGACATTAAACTTGGCAAATATACAAAAGCCAACTTACTGTATAAAGTTATTTTAATTTTTTTTTACGTATAGAAGTGATCGAAAATGCACATTCCACCATTAATTTTAAGATATCTGCGCTATTATTTATTTATTTTTTTTTGTAAATAACAGTCGCTAATTAATTGTTGTCCTTGGCAGTTTCCGTCTGACATAAACAGTTATTGTTAGAGCCCAGAGACAATTTGTTTATTCATTATCTCCGAAGAAGGAAAAAAAAAAACATTGAAAATCAATTTTTAATAACGGATAAATGTTACCTGAGGCATCATCAAACTTTACTTTCCTCCAAACTTTGTCCGAGAAAGTTTTATAAATATTCATGCTTGTATATAAATCATTTGCAAGTTGATCGTAACTCGAAAAACAAACTATAAAATATTAAAAGTAGCAAGAAAAATGTGACCATGAAACATTTCCAACTAGCAGCGTGGTTTCTGATATGATTAAATTTTTTGTACGGAATGGTCTAAAATAATTTTCATTCTGTTTCTCTCCCTTTTAATGCCGTATCTACTTGGATCATTAACAAAATAATTTTTCTATCTAGTCAGTTTTAGATTTTTCTAAACAGAGAAGGGTATTATTTTGTAGATGTAAGAGGCAAAACAATAGATTTATCCTAGCACCACTTATCATATAGTATGAGAGATACAGTACCTTTATATGCAATTTTTCTTTTTGGACCGCTACGAGATTATACCATCAGAAAAACGATTCTACCATCATTATATACAAATTCTACTAAAAATAGCCAAGAAAAATTTTCTAACTTAGTAAAGGTGTTGGCTGGACAGTAAGGGTGTGTTTTTAGGGGGGGAGACAAAGATCAGTTGTTGACGGTTGTAAAGAATTATGAAAAAAATTGATGCAGGCAGCTTACACACACTAAGGATCTAATTATAAAGCATTTATTAATGTCAAAAATGGACTGATAATTATATGCCCCCTACCACTGTCTTACCTGTATTATTAGTGGGGTCTGTATCCTTCTATTCACGGTCGGGTAATTTCCACGTTTAGAACATAGCATGATTTATAACAGCACGTGTAACTTCACCCACCCCTTCTTGTAGCACATTGTCTATTGGGTCGCCTGCTTTGATAAGTAGTGTTGCCTTGTCTGGCTTAAGGGCATTGCTAGATTTTTTTTTGTTACAAGCTTTCATTTCTCGAGTTATTTCGTTGCAACACTCGGATTTTGTTTCGGATTGCAAATAAATTGCAAAGCGCGTTGCGTTGTAACCAGGAAACTTTTAAAAATGTAAGTATGGGGTTTGTTAAAATGCCATATAGAGGGTTTTTTTCTTGTTTTTAAACAGAAACTCGCAAGTTAACTTTATTAATTCGAGGGAAGAAAAAGAGAGATGAGCGTAGATAAGAAGTTTTGCCACAAGTCACTGAGTCAAGAGAGAGGCCCACTTAAAAGGATATCGCCAGTTGTTGCAACTAAAGTTAAAATTTAAACGGAATTTTTCTACTGCGACATTAAGAAAGTTACAATTTAATTGCGACTTTTAGAAAGTTTAAAGATACATTTTCACTTTTTCCTTTTATTTATTTATTTTATTTTTTCCTTAAATAATATACAAGGTATAAGAAAGAGGTAAACAAAATTAAACAGGATGAACACATTTCTCGCAGATTAAATACATTTTTCGTCTCGAAAATTATATAAAAGAATCCGACAAGTTGCACTGAATCGCTGATCAGTATTAAATTGTTAATAGCCCGAAGGGACAATTCGATAGACTTGTTAATGTAGCTTTATGAATATTTGAAAAATGAATTAAATGCTAGGAAATTACAGTACTTTAATCTTTAATGTATGCCTTGAACTATTTTCTAAAGCATTTCATTATTTCATTGTTTAGATCTCGAATACATATTTTTTTAAATATAAAAGTATAATTAGAGGCCTCCGTGCAATGTCTACCTTGAATCATTCGTGATTATGCAATAAGAATTTTTTTTTAATTACAACTAGACTGTTTCCTAGCAGTAAATAATAAATATCACGACTGTTTCCTAGCATTATAACCTGCTAGGAAACAGTCGTGATATTTTGTTAAATTTTTCAAGGAAAAATTTATGAATTTGCAACAACCACATAAAGTAGCATTTTGAAGCATCGAGCACACGATCGATTATTCAAAAATTCGATCTGTTCGATTATTATTATTAAAATATTTATTATATATATATTAAAAAAATCTAATCGGTAAAACGGTCATTAGTTAATGTCGTTGAATTTTCACGCCAACTTTCCACTCGTTAAGAGCCAATAGCCTTATCCCTCCAGTGCGGTTCCGGTTTTGACAGTTGACCCCTTTTTGTTTATTGATGGTGGCGACCTTGAAGATCGCAAATAAAAACAGGAGTAAATAATTAAGTGGACCCACTAGAAGGAGAACAAAAGTTGATAGCGGACGTAACCAGTAGGCGGGTTAGACTTGTCCTTGGTCACGGCTTACAATATATTATTACCTGTGAGAATGAGATACCCTTTCAAATTCCTCTTTGCCTCTTGTTTTTAATAAAGTCACACCAATGACAAGGATACAGCTTTCGTATGAGAAATTCCGTGACTCTGTAATTTCGGCTTTTTACTATATGGTGCACCGCATTTAATTAAATGGCTCCTTATCTGAAATATAAAATGAAGTGCACTTTATAAATGGCTTAGAATGTTTTTTTTTTCCGGTGTGTTCTTGCATTAATCTTTGTAAGCTTCACCGTTATTATGTACGTAGACATTTTTTTTCCCTCTATATGTACTTAATAATAAGTTCTTAACGCCAGAGATTCTTTTCTATCTTAGCAGGATAACAGATTTTAATAACTTAGTGTATTAAAGAAGAAGATTATAGTTTGCAGGTGCCATTACTGGGTCATAAGGCTAAAAAATTCATCGTTCTGACCAGAACAAGTCCCGATTTTTCTTTTTAAAAAAATATAATACTAAGATGACTACGTTTTTTCTCCACTCTTCTCTTTCTAACCGATCGATCTTGTTGATACCTATTTTTTTTTTTTTTTGTTAGCGAGTTTCGAAAATATTTAATCAGGTTTTTGTAATTAATATTTCTTACGCAGGATATTATATAAACTTTTGTTTGTTTAATTTATACGTGCGTTATCTAAAAGTTTATCTTATTTTCAGTTTACGTCCGCTATCTGTAAGTAACCGTAGAATTAATTCGTGTATAAACATGTGTACGAAGAAGAAAAACAGAAATTAGTCATGCAACGTGACAGATAAATATTTAAATTTTTTGCTGAGATAACTGTTTATCATTTTGTTAAAGTGGAAAAAAATGGCATAAATATACTGTTAACAAGCGAATTCAAACTCATTTTTTCCAAGCAATCGTTAGAGATTACCAGAGTTTTTTTCCCCTCTCTCTTTCCTGAGATAAATGTTTATCATTTTGTTAAAGTGGAAAAAAATGGCATAAATATACTGTTAACGAGCGAATTCAAACTCATTTTTTCCAAGAAATCGTTAGAGATAACCAGAGTTTTTTCCCCCTCTCTCTTTCTGTTTGCGATGGAGAGTAGGGAGTAAAATTTATACAATTAAGAAGATTTGAAAGGGTGTATGATCAGAGAAGGTTTGCCCATTTAACGAATGATGATGTATCGCAATGTTTCGGTGAGAAAATGTATAGTGTGTTGATAAATCGGTCGGATAAATATTGAAGAGATTTTTTATCTATCTATCGAGCAAACTGACGACGACGATGATGATAATAAGTGCAAGTGATGATTGCCAAAGAATGATTAGAGTTTAGCAAACTCGCAATACTTTCAAGCAATTTTTTTTTAATAAAAAAAAACAATTTTTTTTGTTGCTCTCAAAAGAAACAAATATCGATAAGTAAAACGGACGAGCAGCTTAAAATTTGAGCGTGTTATTTGTTTTTATCATTACTCCAGATTATCGTGGATTAAAAAGGATATTCGGGCATTTATGAAGTGTTTAAGTACTTTAAACGAGACTGGACAGTTGTTTAACTGGAAAAATGAATACAGTTTAATCGCTTAAATTATACTCATCCCGTAAGAAGTATGGTTAAAGATAAAAAATATATATAAATTTAACGATTAAAATCGAAAAATGGCATAATTTATTTTATATACTTATATAATAATTTCTTCTTGGATCGATTATCTTCTCTCTTAAGCAGTCCGAAAGTTGTTGATGAGTAACATTCACAATAAATATAAAGAATTGAGTTTTTGCGTGTTGCTAGCACCATTAATGAATTTGGAAAGTGGATGAGTCAGTCACACGCGAAGTATCGTTACTAAGTCAAAATGGGGATCCTCTGAGAGGCGATAAGTTACATTTTAACGGTATAACAATTTAAAAAAAAAAAAAAAACAGCTTGCATTCGTCAAAATTGCCTATTTGGACTCTGCGAGAATGCAACTTGATGCTTCTTCTCACTCCATGGCCATTCGTCCTGCAGAAAGCGAAATTCTTAAACACACAACAATAGCGGAAAGTATGATGTAACAATAATTAACCAGGAAAAAAAAATAAAATCTAAGTAAATTATAATTTCCCCTAAGCACCGCCTCCATTATTAACAAGCTTTTAAGTGAATCGAACTATTAATGTCATATCTTAATAATATTCCGCACAATATTACGATGGGAAAAAAAATTACCTAATATCTTAAAAGTATTCATCTAATTAATATTCTAAAACAGGCCTCATTTAGTCGATGACAGTTTCAGAGCAACTGTTAAATGGCAACAGGAGGAAGTATCTAACTCGGTGACAATGATGTATTGACTCTTTGTATTCTAAATTCTATTTAGCTCTGAGGCTAAAAACAACATAACAATAACGATATAGCCTAGATGGACACCGTCAGAATCCTTAAATAATTAAAAATTAAACAGATTTTTCCCCCCGATACCATGCAGCAGGTGATGTTTTCGGATAAGAGATTGCTTTCAGAGACAATGCTTGGCTTCTGCACAACCGTTTTCTCTCGCAACCCAAATGACCAAAGATTTTGCGTTATTTCTCTTTAATCTAGAATAATTTCAACACGTTGGAGGGGGACGTAAAACAGGACTGATTTGGGTTATTGCATTCAATTTATAACAAGTTACAGATGGGTTTTTTTTAAGTACTTTGATTGCTTTATAAACTCGATAAATTGTACACCATATATCAATTTTGAAAGAATGTAAAACAATCGGAATTACTTTTTTAGAAGTTGGCATTAGTGATTTATTTATCCAGACAGTGATATACTGCTGTCATTTGTCTCATTTCTCTCTAAATGATGTGACCTGTGGTAACTAACTATGTTTTGCAATACACCAATGACTAATTGTATTCCATTATAATGAAGTTACCTAATTACATAATTTGATGTGAAATAATTTATCAATATTTAACAAATTTTTCGTTTTTTAATATCGTTACAAATAACAAATTAAAAAGGTATTTTTAATGTTGATCCTAATCCGTAAAAATTTGCTTCCATCCAAAGAAATCTCAGTTTAATGATTGAGAATTATTTTAAAATTTGCAAGATTTGCATCGCTTTATTTACGAATTTGGATCATAAAATTGCATTTTTAAATATTATTAATTATCAGAATAGTTTTAGATAAATTAATGTTATGTTTATAATCTGTAAAAATCGATTATAAGTCGAAACCGATATTAGTTGCAGCGATATATCCGCAATAAATTTATAATTATGCACCAAAAATGTTTAATAAAATTTGTTTCGAGTACAAGAATAACTATACAACCGTTTTACTTAAAAGATCCGAAAAATTTTACTATTTCGATAAGCAGTAACTATTTTAATTAATAATGATTTTAATTGAGTTTTGTTATACTTATTAAATATGTGACTAACACTAATTTAAGCAATATCTCTCGTCTTATTTTACAAGCTTAAGTTAACTATCCTATTTCTTATCCTACCAGCATAGATATCTCTCTCCTCTTACCTGTCAGCTTATGTAAAGCTTGTTGCTGAGTATCATCAGTCAGTATCAGTATAAGCTGATAGGAGAAAAGCAGTCCCTCTTATCTTCCAAGATTATATTAAAAAAAAATCCCCTATATAGTACTTTAAAGTTAAACATACTGAATATTTGACCTCTTATTCCAGCCATTTTTACGTTTTTATTATACTATATCGATAAGTAAAGTTTATCTTTTAAAATAAATAATACAGAAAAAAAAATATGTCGACTACAGATTTTTAGCTTTTTTTTAAACTTATCAAAACTTAAGGATAGATCTTATCAACCTTAAGGATAGATCCCAAAATAATATATTAATATGATGAGCTATGAATGTGATGATGGTCCTCTTTCCATAGGTTACAATTGGGTTTGAAAAACTTTACTACAGCATCAAGTCCGAGACCTACAATTGACACATTCAGGTGAGATAATTACCTGAATTTTCATTTGTAATTATTTAAACGAATATTCCTATAAAGAGGGAGAAAAGTTAATAAAAAAATTATATTAAATTCTTAATTTATAGACTATTTTATAGACTATTTTATATATATTATATATATTTTTTTATTACTGTACGTGCAAGCAATTATTTTTATCTTTATTCAAAGCTATTATCACATATCAATATTTAATAACCTTATTAATGCATATAATTAAAGATAAATTATTTAAAAGTGTTTTTCGGCTAAATAAATTTCTCTAAGGGTATATGTAAAATATATATATATTCCTATACTATATATACATGTAGTTTATACTATATATGTTCTTTTTATTAATATTTAACCGTTTTATTATCACGCTTTTTTATTGAAAATAATAGCGCTCTATTAGCATCTCATTAATAGATTAAAATTTATTAGAAGGTATCATTTAAGCAGAGACTTGTCAGGATAATGAGTTCAGCTAGCAATTGTGCTTGTTCGGCAATATATGAGGGTCATTAAAGTAATATTTAAGCTCTTGTCGTTGGAAGAGAGGGATGATGAGAATCACGTGTTATGCTAATTTTTTTAGAAGTAAAACGGCGTGAGATGATGATTTTTGCGTGTTTTTGATGCGTTTTTTTCTTCCTCTCTAATTCTTTACTCTGGCGTAATCAAAATTTAAAGTTGCTTAGCGTATAAAAGCGCTCTTTCTTTACAATAAATTTTTTTCTCTCCGGTGCGTCGATGTATAGTTGAATAAATGTGTATAAAATTTGGTGCATTTAATAGATTAAGAGGCAGAAAGGGAAAAAAGGAGACAATTAAAACTAGATATGAGAAAGTTGCCGAGAAAGAGGCACATAAACGATAAAGCTAGAATGATAAGAATCATGTGTTCCTCCCTCTCATTAAGTTGCGACTTTTAGTACCCCAGGGGCCCGAGACCTTTCTTTGGTGTAATGGAACCCGCTGGGAAAGATGGGTGCCACGCTGGAATCGTAACTGCGAAATTGGTTCTTTGAACACCCCTGAAGTGGTACTTGACAGTTTTACATAAGTAGTCGAACAGATGGCGAATCATTTTATACACTGAAAAGTCGACAAAGTGTTAAGCAATATACGAGCGCCCATACTTAAAAAATATTCAAAAATTTTGAAAGTTTAAGTGTATACATATATATACACTAACTGGCACTTTGAAACTTTCATAAAATGTGTTCCTAAGACGAAGAATTCTGCAGCTTTTACCGCGAATCTAAACCCAAGAGGCACAGTAGAGTGTTAGGTACTGATAAAGATGCATATATGTAAATTGACAGAACGTGTTTAGGCCTTAAAAGGCATATATAAATTATAAACTAGGCCTATACATATATGGTTGCATTTTCGACACTGAATCCAAAGATATCACAAGAAAATTTGGCGAGTGGATTCAAATTATTATTTTTATTTTATATGAAATACTTAAAGTATGTATCCCCATTTAAGTAGATATCTGGAGGCCTCTCACCGAAAGATAATGTTATCTGTAAGGTGCAGGCCATTATAGATATCATAATGGGACCACCCTTAATAGTGAGCTATTTATAGATCTAGCTAATGGAAATACCACTTATGGCATTTTGTCTAAGGTTAAATTGGATGTAACTATTTTTTTTTTCCTGTGTGTATCTATGTGTGTGTGTGTGTGCGTAATTTAAAATTGAATTTCTAAAATAATATTAAATTAGACTGTGGTTCAAGTAGGAAAATTGTTAGTGCACTCAGCTAGCTATTTGGCGAAACATCTGTTGTATAATTCATATAACTCAGACGGTGATAATTAGAGGTTAATATCTCTAATTGCTACATAAATTCACACCACGATGCTTATGAATCGGGTATAAAATCATTTACTTCTTTAGTTCCTAGGGTTATTAAGATACTTATTGTATTATATTATAAATTATGATCTGGTAGCAAATCGTGACTTGAAATAGCTAATCGACGAATCTGTTGGTTTGGGCCTCTTAGAGACTTAAATTATTATTCTATATCCGAAATAAAAAAATCTTTAATAACTTTATAAATATAACCCGTTTTTAATCGATTACTCGAAATTACAGTTATAAAATTCGTTTCGCTTGACGAAACGGCGCTGCTTATAAATGGCTCTTCTTTCGATCGCCTTCACGCTGTTTCGCGTTAATTAAAGATTTAAAATGCCCACTTATCGAATTTTATGCAAATGTTTTAAAGCTATTTTTTAACACCTTTTAACATTTTGCCAATCACGATGATATCGATAGATGCATACTTTAATGACGCTCTGTCATTATTATTTATTAGTTCGACCGGTATGAGAGTTATCATCATCGCAAAATATTTTGATAGAATTTTATACATTTAACCCAGGGTCTCCTTGAGATATTAAGTTAATAAAGACATAGGGTATAATTTTCTATGTACAAAGTGTCTCAATCACCATCAGTTTGGATGCCCGAAGGCGCACGGTTCCTTTGCATAAAAGCAGGAAATATGAAACTTAAGATTTGTAGCTTTTTGAATTCTCCAGTGGAAAATTATACTATGCTAATATTTAAATTGAATTTAAGCGCAAAATTTACGGCTATTTTCTTTATTTAAACATTCGACAGATGTTTGATATCTGTCACAGACGTTTTTTTTAACTTGTCAGGTGTTTCAGCTGAAGACTTACCTTTATATTTTAATTATTTTAGATAAGATCAAGACCTATAATAGTTTTTCTATTGCATAAATAGTTTTTTAATAATAATTTTAAATATTAAAATGAGCATTAAAACAATTATTTAAAGCTTTGAAATTTTTTTTTCCTTTCTAAAAATTCAATAATTATTAAAATAAATTTGTAAGGTTTGCCGTTAAGTTTCCTCCTTAGGTGATTTATTCGCGGTTATTGACATTTATTTTTTGGACAATTTAGAGATGTATCTTGTGAAAATGATTGCAGGCTATTTTGAAGAAAACTGATATTTATTTAATGCATTATTCAAAAATTACGAAGGAGAAAATAATGCCAATTGAAGAATAGCTGTGAAAAGAGGCGTGATAAATGTGCAAGTTATCTGTTTAAATCTGGAGAAAATAATGCGATGTAGACACTCGATAATATTTTTAACTATTTGGTCATGTGTATTGTTTAAGTTGATGCAATTGTTGCGGATTCCCTCCCATGGAGCCAGTGTTATGTCACGTCTAAGACAGTCACCCCAGGAAGTAAACAACATCTTCTCCACTAACAAAACATTCTTACCTCGCTCAGCACGCAGGTTGTAAGGGGCACGCCATCCTAAGACATGATCACCTCCAGGGGATGAATAGGGTGGAGAGCTCCTAGACATTGGCATGCACGCTGTTAATGGAGTCGATCCTTGGTCCGATTCACCCAATGGCTCCTTCTAGTTCCTTCACCTATTATAACGATACTGCGCCGGTTGGGGGAAGGATAATGACTAACGTCTTGGTCATTTCTTGTGTGATTGATAACGTATTAACCTGTTGGCACAGACTATGACATGAAAATGTAGACCAATCATTTATTGTCAACATATATTAGAGGGATACCGCAAATGACTACTTTGTGATCTGTATTCAGTACTCGTTGACAACCGCTTCAGAGTCATTCACAAGGAAATAAAAGTTAATCAACTTCAAGTAATTCATCAACTATAATGTCGGATGGTGTGGCACTCGTATAAATAATTTGACGAGGATTAGAATGATGTTTGTTTGCGAACTCATACATCACTCTCTAGTTAAAATAAAGGGTTATACCGTACGAGATTTGTAATCTTAACTCGTACAAACTAAACAAACCCAACTATTGTCATGTAAACCAAACTTCTTGCCCAACTTTTAAGGATTATTTCGCCAATTTTCCAACTTAACAAGATTTTTCTCCAAGATAAATCTGTTAAACCGAACCGGTCTTAAAACATTTCTAATGCCCAGCTATTAATTATTTAAAATTAATGACGTTTGAGTTTTATTAACATAAATCATGAATTCATTAAAAATTCAATTTAAATGAGTTTTTTTTCAGTTCAAAAAGTTTTCATTCGAAAAATTAATTTTGTTGTCAATCTACATTAAATGATTTTTTAACACGTCTAATCTCTTATAATTATTATTTATTTTTTTTTTTTAAACGATAATGGAAAAATTTAATAATAGGAAAATTAAAATTAAAATTTATATTTACTAAATTTTGTTTTTGTTTTGCATATTTATTAAGGACGCTTTGGTCCCAGCAGCTGCTTAAAATAATTTATTTGGCACGATATTAAACATATGAAAAAATTAATAAGCAGCATTATGCAAAGTTTACACGGTTGTGGAGAGTTAGTTAGCATCCTTATTGATGTAAACAAATCTTTAATCGAATACAGAGATGTATTCTGTATAATTATTAAGAAGGTAGAGAGAGAAATAGAGAAAGAAAGAGAGGGAAATCTCGGTTTTAGAGCAATTTAAACGGTTTTTTCCGGCATTGATCAAGCCACTTAAACAATCAAAGCGGAGGATTCTGTTCAAGCACTTTAATGTAATCGAATAAGCAAACAAATGAGGGACATGCAAGATCGATCTACGATATCTGACACGTCCGGGATTACATAAAGTATGTCACAAAAAGCGGACGATTCGTTCAAATTTTCCAAACGGTGCGAATGAATATTTCATTCCGTATTATCCTTAGGGAATAAGTGCCATGCATATTCCTAAATATCCCTTCCCTCTTTCACTCTCTCTCTCTCTCTAACCTTCTCTTAGACCACAATCCTCTCGTGTGCTTTCCTGACGAAGATATTGCAATATATTAAATAGGAACGGTTGGAAATTTATGACATCAGGACATTTATGACAAGTTCCATCTCCGATGCCTCCAAATTCGACCTTTATGGAAGGGAGGTGTTTCTCTTCCCCTTATCCCATATCACAACCATCTTACTAGGCAATAGGGACCACATATTACCGATGTAAAAGCTTGCACAAATCATCAAGAATGGTATTTTCTAATCACGACCGTACCGGTGAACTAACTCTACTTCACTCGATCTCTACTCCATTTACAAATTTATATTCCTTAATGGTGCATTCCTATCCAGTAATGGATGGTACGATGAATGAGCTTCATAAAGGGATGGAATATCGGGATTTGAGTCTCTCTTACTAATCTAAGAATCGTTTTTAATAGGAATTTTTTTTATTTTAATATTCTACTACATTTTTACGTACATAATCGATTTATCTGTATTTACCCACGGTTAATCTCTTCATAAATGAATAAAGTCGTTAAATATGCCTACATTTCGACTATAGGCCGCATGTACTGATTAAAACATCTCTGGGCTGTTTTGCATAATTAAAACATGCCATTTTATAGTAAAATAATGCAAAAAACTGGATAAAAGGAAGAGAAAATGCAGCATTAAGCGGTATTGATCTCGGTGCTTCGATATTCGTGTCAATATTTGTTCTGTTAGCTCAAGATGAACTAATCATAACATGCGAATGAATGACAAACAAAATGTTAACATTTTAATAGCTTAAGTGACAATTTTTCGTTTTAAATGGCAATAAATAAATATTTCTGCTAATTAAATTTAATAGGAGGCTGTTAAAGCAATAAAACAATGGAGAAATTTGTATTATCCGCGGTGATTTGCTGGCAGTTGACTGTAAACGTATTAGAACATCAACACCTTATGAATTACATAAGTTTTAACGATCTATTCTGCAAGAGGGATCAAAAAAAGATAATATTCTCTCCTCAGAGATTCGTGTCCATTAAAATTTAAATCAACTTTTCCCCGTTCCCAGTTCCTAACAAAATTTCCCGCATGCTTTCGTTCGTAGACTACACATTGGATGAATGAATGAATTGGGAGGTTTTTCTTAATGGGTTTGTAAACTTATGTATTTTTATATTGAAAAATACCAGTGTTAACGTGAATACGGATGAGTTTCGGGGGATTTATAGTAGGCTATAGATTCCAATGTCCCCCACTGCTCTTTATACCTTCCCGTGGTTCAGTTCGACAAGGTATGCTTTGAATTCAGAAACGTTTGGGTATCCGGTTCCAGATGGAACAAACGACCAAAAATTTGCATCTCCAGTTTGACACTGCTACTCTAAAACGTAAAAACCGCAAGAAAAAAACATTCCATTTGCCTCGACCGTGTTAGCTAGGACGTAAAAAAAGTCACAACTGTGTTTTTCCTCCCCCTCTCCTTCACGCCTTGTGGGGTGATCAACCCATCGTAACACCCCCAATAACAATGGTTCCCTTATTCTGCTTGAACTGATCAGAATTGGTAGCGACCCACCCAGAAACGGAAAAATGCGGTTTTCAATATGGAACGTATTTTTATGGCAAAAGCTCATCTCCCCTATTGGTAATATTTCAGAAGCTGATCCCGACTCCCCCTTCTTCTCGTATGCCTAAATGGGCATTAAATTGCCGCACCACCCTGGTCAGCCAGTTTCTTTCTTACAAATGGGGTCAGGAGCATTTGTACTGTTGTATTTCCCCCCCTTGCCCTGCAAATAGTCGTATAGATTTCTGCCTGTGGAACAGCGGGTGCTATGTTTTCCGCATTTAGCTAATGACATCCAAATCGTACTGGAGGAAGATGGCGTAAATTAAGACAAATGACCCATGGGTATTTTTTCTTTTTTGTTTGCGAACACTTCTAGTAGCATTTTCTGATTGGTTTGGACTTGTGTATTGTCAGCACGAACGACTGTGTGTGGTTTCGATGACTGGTAACATTGGCTGACTTGTGGCTAATGGTTAGGAAAACTTCTTTTCTTCTCACTATGCTGGGGAGCCAGCAACACTTTCTCCCCCTCTAAATTTACTTCTCTAACTGATTTTATTCGAATCTCCTTATTAATCCTCATAAACCCAACAGAAATTCTTTTAACTTCTCCTTAAGTAGATCTAATCATTTCTAAGCACTCACGCACACTTCTTCCATTATTTTTGTAAATAATTTGCCAAAATTATATTAAAAATCTTTTCTGGTACTTTACAAATGACTCTAAAAATATTTTTTAATGAAAAACTTTACAATTTTTCTTCTTATTTACTGCGATAAGCGAATCTACCACTACCTTGCTCTGCATCTTTCTTTTTTAAACCACACATTATTTATATCATAAGATTAACACAGATTTTTTTCATAAGCAATTAAATTAAATGTGTGTGGTAGAAAAAATTGTTTAATTGTTTACACTATTACTAAATATTAATAGTAGTTTTTCTTCTTTCTTTCGACCGAAACAAGTGCATTAATGTTTTATTTAAAGCATCTTGTCTTTATTTTTAACCATAAATTATACAGAGGAGATTCAAAATATAAAAAAGTTCTTCGATTTTTTTAAAAGAACCATAAATTAATACTATCTAGTCTAATCATAGTAATTTTAATCAGTTCTTAATAAAGCGGTGTCTCCTAGGGAGGAAGTTTTCCATCACTCGAAAAATTCTCGTTAATTCTAGCCTAGAAGGTGGACCCAAACTAAACTATATTTATAGCATAATTATAGGGGGTTTCTGTGTTAATTGAACCTCTAATTACTACGTGTTCAAAGTACCACTTATTATAGTCATTAGTTTTGTGTACATCTTGTCCTTATAAAATGATTTACAGTTCATTGTTTCTTTACTTTTAGTACAGTTAATGGTTAAAAGCATAACTTTTTTTGAATTAATTTAGTTGATTTTTAACTAATTTATTTGCGTTTCTGTTCTTTTACAATAATTAAACAGTAAATTTATTTCTAAAACTGATAAATTCCAAGTTTGGAAGTGATTTAATGATAGAGAAAATGGTTGTTTCCACCGCTTAAATATGTTGTCGGGGTATTTTTAATATGAAAAAAGCTGAAAAGACATTTATATTATGGATTTGCTAAGAGAAAATTCAAGATTTAGTCACCCACGATACGCAGTTTAGATGATATTTAACTCTCCCGTTTGCTTTATCGCATTTCGTCACGATTTTCAGCGACGAAAGAAAATTGCTGATCAGAAGTTATAAAAGGAAAACAAACGATTACAGTTTGTAAAATAAGCGTAACAGACGAGTACGAGTTACAGGGAAAAATTAACTAAAAGTCCTGTAAAGCTAACATGCAAGGAAAAAAAAAACTCGATAGAAATTGCGCAGTCTTATTAATGTTACAAAGTTAATTGCATACGCAAATTGCTACCGTACTCTCCCTGCTGTGTTCTTAGGATATCCATCTGTTCATCCTATCTGGTTTGCCTTTGGCTACGTCTTTTTCCTCAATGGACGGCTATAAAATGATGTCAGGTGTGGACACCTGCGTGCCACTGTCCGTGCAGTGCTCAATGACCAATTAGAGAAAGAAAGAACTCTGATGCTTGCCAGCTGCCACACACTTGGCATTGACTAATGATTGTTAAGAAAACTCTCCTATATTTCACCATAGCCTTCAGGGTCTGTTGAGTTTGACAGGATGGTCAGGAAAAATAAGGGTTGGTTGTCAGTCATCGAGGAACTCACACGGTGTTGTGAATGACATTACCAACAAGTTCAGTTGCTTGGTGATTAAAAAGAGCGGTTCTCTCTCACTCCTCTTTGTCAATGGGTGAGTTTTTACACTTGATGCCTTCTGCAAACATTTTTCCCTCTCTTTTTTTTCCCTATCATTGTTTAAATATCAATACACACCGAGGGATTAAATAGTGCTTTGATTTATACCAACTGTATAAGTAGTCTACCGACGTATAACGATTTAAACTGCATGTAGGCACACCGCACATAATGGCTATAGATTAAAAAATACCTCATAAATAACGGTTTGAACACCCTATAATTTAGATATACATAAATAAATCATGTATTTAATCTGAAAATATTTAAAAATATATCATAAACATCGAATGGAGAGAAACACGCTCATTAAACATTCTACCGACGCGAATTTTGAGCCGAGTTTATCGATTTTTTTTCTTCTTCTTTTGGTTAATCTGAAGATTTTGGCGTGGGTTTAGAGGAAAAGTAATTAAGGTAGAACTGTTTAGAAGTTATTACCAAGTAGCGAATTTTTATCTCTAAACGCAGAAATGAGAAGAGTCACGATCGCATCCTTAATATATATTTAATAACGTTCTTCAACATTTATATATATATATATATAATATATATAAATGCTCATTTTAATTCTATTTATATAAATTTATAGGAAAGTCGCATGCGTTTTCTTCTTTAATCCAGTAAGGGTGATCACACATCAAAGTTCAGTACAAACATAACAATGTAGCATCAATTTATAGGTGTGGGATGCAGTCTGCTTTCGTGAATGTTTCGTTCCGATAAGATGCTGTTATCTGTACCTATTGGTAGGAAACTCCGTTCGGATGTAGATAGTTGAGTGAAAATAATGGGACAGTGAATTAGTGGGTGGATAGCTACGTGGTTTCCATTCTAACAAATGAGTCAGTATTCAGCTAGCGGAGCTGATGGACTTGGATGTCACATCATCTTGGCACTTGTACTTTTGTTTGCTCCCTAGATAAAATTACCCAGGTATATAATCAACAAGTAGAGCCTTGTAATTTTTAATAATAATTTTTGTTACACAAATTTATAGATTATTATCAAGAAGTTTAAAGATGGATGACTTATTTACATATTATATATGCTTTTTTTAGCATAATATATTCTGGAATTTTAATGGGAGAGAAATGTATGAAGCCTATTTGTTATAATAATTATTACGGATTTTTTTTTCCTGTGCCATTTGATGGAGATACGTTTCGTAATAAGTCTATTTATTATCGGAAGATTGTTGCGGTTAATTTTACTTTATAATGGCGACTAGTTCTTTTGCCAGAAATTGCATAAAACCGGGATAATTTACCATAATTGCAAGCGGTTCATGTGGTCCATCAGAAACAACCAGTTTTTTTTTTCTTTTTTATTTTCTGGGTATTTTTTAAGTTAACGAGAAGGTGAAGAGGAAAGTTTATCCGAATATAGATTTAGACTCGGGAAAATTCGATAAGGAGGAGTCTTCCTTAATCTTTGTGGTTTTCTTGCGCCTCGGGTTAAGTACCCCAAGTGATAAGAGAAATGGGTTTAAAAAACGTACTTATGTCTGCAAAATACCTTCTTTTCTCGCTTTTTTATTTAATTTCGAATGTTATAAACGTCGAAATAAGTTTAAATTTCCACGCATTTTTTACGGGGATTCGTGACCATGCGAATATTTTTTTTTCCCCTCTTCCTTAATTGCTGAAAAATAAATAAATCAAGTGAGTGGAATAAAAATATTCTCGATGATAACAAACTTTACGTATACAAGACATGTAAAAATATATTAATTATAAGTTATAACATGTAAACCGAAGAATTTTCTGAAGTTGATTAAAAACAGGATGTAGAAAAATGAGTAATTTTTCTGACAGAAAAACAACATTATTTCCCTTGAGTTATTTCGAATTGTCATCCGTAATAAAAAACAACAATCCATCAGAAGCCAGTTTTTAAAATATTATTTACTTTCAATTCTTCTCAGTTCCGACATGAGGCATAACATTGACCTAGATGTGAATAAGTAGATAACGATTTGCCTCCAGCAACAAGACTTATTGGTAGTACTTTGTCATAGATTTGCGTGAATCATAATGTTACGGTTGGCAATTTGAAAAGAGGAACTGCAGTCTCTGATTAGATTATTAAGTGTCACAAAAGCTTTTATGTACATTAGTAACAAGAGGTCTTCAATAAGCTTATTATTCTACTGCAACGACCCAGAATAGGCGTTAAAAAATTTTACAAATCGCAAAAAGTGCTTCGATCATGTCGGCACATTATAAATAAAATTTCGACGAATTTTAAATTTAAATTTTAATTACGTTTTCCTAGATAATTCAAGGACGATCAGTAATATTTTCGTGCCATCAAGTATTATATTTTATAGATATTTCTCTCCGCAACCACATTATCGAGTATGGCTCCCCTTCCATTATCGTTTTGAATGTTTAATATATTTAACGCATTTTGACATTTGTAAACAGTAAAATAATGTATTAATAACTATCTTTTATAAAGTACTAGTATATATATAAGATACATTTTAGAAAAATCCTTGGGCGGATAATACGTGTTTACATATATCCGGTTATTCCACCCAGTATTATCAGATACAATCAAGTCTCGAAAACAGGATTAAGATTCACTAGAATAACATAATTATAAGAATCCCTTTTTACAGCAATTAAAATAATTCAATTTACCTTATTGGTCAGAATCTAATCGAGTAAAAATTCTCGAGTCACGAATATGTAGATAGATACGAAATTGGTTGCTGGTCGTAAGTAAGCATCAAAAGTGGCCAACATTAATTCCGTAGAAACAATTCAAGGTTACTGAATGTCATCTTGACATGGCTGTGACATTGAAATTGAGAACCTGTTCTCCATCAAGGTAATAAGGACTAACGAGAGTGATGAGAAAAAATCGTTCGTAATTTATTAGTTTATATTGTTCTTTTTTGCCTCGAAGAAAATATAGTATGGTTCCGAAGTGAAGTCCAGTTTTCTTAAGATGTAGTTTGTAAGTAGTAAAGATTTCTTTTTCTTTAATTTATACTGTTAGTGGCATTAATTTTCTTAAAAATAACATTCGATTTTGTTCGCGGTCCCATGCACCAACAGCCATTTTGTTGTAGAACACGTGCTATCGCCACGCTACTTCTACACGTTGTTTTTACGGATTTTTATCGTTTTAAACAACTCGAAACTTAAAAAAAAAAAAAAAAATGGAGTCATTTATATAATATTTATAATATTAATAATTAAAATTTAAATTTTAATAATAATTTTTATTATGTACAATGAGCCTAAAGAAAACTTTGTCTTGTAAATCTGATTTTATTACCGCACTGTAATGTTCGAGTTATACTGCCCAATGCATATAAAAATGCCACGTAAATCTTTACGATAACAAAGTACCAGTCTACAAAGAATGAGCTCGTTACAGTGTCCAAAAGTATCATTTACTATTGATAGCCCATCGTAAAAATCACTCCCGTTTATTAAACATTCAAAAATAATGGTGAAAAATCGAAACAAATTTAAAAATAAAAAAAAAATCGGTAGCCATATATGTCAGAAATATAGGTTATATATATATATATATATGTATATATATATACTGCGAGCCTACCAAGAGGAAGGGTGTACTTGGATGTCCTCTATGATCGATGTAATAACAGCAGTTAGCTAGAGGTCAAAGAATGACCTCTTTTGTGGAAGACAACCAAAACAGGTTCCTTACACTAGGAGTTATGTAACGTCCCTGGCGACATAGACGAAGTGAGGGTGAAGAGGTGACCAAGTTGGACAAGATAGGGTGGGACTGATTCACCGTCCCCCCACTCACTTGATTTATGGAATCTTTTCTAAATGTCTTCTCTGCCGTTCCTTCACAGTCTTAATTTATAGACCTGTTGGGTTACCTGACCATCGGTTGTCTGTGTCTTTTGCTATCTGTGACAATCGCATTCCGCCTTTGGGTTAGTTAGGGGATTGCATACCACGCAAGATTTTCAATGGCGTGGGAGATACCATTTGCCTCCAAGGATTTCTTTTTTTTTTTAACTCTACTTTAGTAGTAGTAACACTAGCATTTTTTGGGCACACGAAGGGTTTTATTATTTATTTATTTATTTTTTTTAATTTTAATATCCGAAATCATCTCCCTAAAAATCGCAGCTTTAAAATGCCGCGGCGATAAGTCACGACTACAAAAATCAACATTATGATTAAATATACGATTCTGACAATCGGAGAAATATATAGTGGGGGCCATTCAATTAAGCTTGTCCTCGGGGCTTTTAGCGATTCCCCTCGGATTCTTTATTTAGATAACGCTATCTCAGACCCCTTAAGACAGATAAAGAAGTAGTAGTAGAAAAAAAAAAGAAATGTCTTCTATACAAAAGCCAATAACAATAATTTTTACTCCATTCAGAAAAATCTACTACTTCGTATAGAATCCGAGACAAACATAAAAATAAATTGATGTATAAGTCTGTCATATTTATAAGAAATAAAGAGCATAATCGTGCATATCACAATGCATTCTAGATCACAAGATGACTGGGTCATGCCTGCTTGGTAAGGTGACTTTCCTTCAAACTGCCTTTTTGATTTATGACACTGTGTGGTCTATATATCGAAAAAAATCGAGTTATTTTTTTCCGAATTTCAGTTTCGAATTTAAAATATTGAATTTTCAGATATACTCACTGGTATTAATAATGTAAATGGATAAACTGTAAGTGGAAGAATTTCTTACGTTGTTGTAAAGTCAGAATATAATCGATTAAAAATATTTATATGCGTAAAAAGAACTGCAAGAATTGTCTTTCGAATTACTGAAAAATGTCACTAAATATTGATTTTTAATATGAAATATTTTTCAATATGTTGCATAAATAATTCGAGCATGATAGATTTTTTTTTACTGGAAATATTTCTTTCATTTTTAAGTATAGTTTGTTTATAATTTATGATGTTTTAAAGTAGCAGGCTTCTTAATTTTTATCGTGTTTACCTGACGTCTAGTCATCTTCACATAATCTCAGGATGGCATCAGAACGTCTACTTCCTACATTAGACATTCCGCGTTACTCGTTTTTTTTTACACTTTAAATAAAGGAAAAAATAAAAAAAGAATATTTATTTATAATGATAATTAAAAATATTAAATAAAAAAAAAATTATAATTTATACTGAATATATATATATATATATATAGATGGAATCTCTAGTTTTTCATCACTTAATGGTTTTTAGTGGGCAGAAAAATATGGCTGAATGGGAGAGAATACAACGTCACACGTGGGGTGAAGCTGTAAGAGGAGAGTCGATGGAAACATATTGATTAATTCCAAAGTATCCATAACAACTTCAGCCCTCTGTTATTTCAAAAATTGCAATTTTTTTTCTTTTATTTTTTTGCAGAGAGAATTAAATGTGCACGCCAATCACGTGGTCGACGTATTCGTTACGTGTTGTTAACACTACTACCGCGCATGTGCCGCCATCTGTCGGCGTGTTATTGTAGTTCGTCGGCAGCGTGACTCGAAATTCATTCGACTTCCTACTCTTACTTACAAAGCCGTTAAGTAAACATTTACAAGTCCGTTTTAATCGGCAGTTTGCGCAAACACACGCGAATTAAGAACGAAAAAAAAAATTGCAATTAATTATTCACGACAAGTCCGTTTTAATCGGCAGTTTGCGCAAACACACGCGAATTAAGAACGAAAAAAAAATTGCAATTAATTATTCACCCGTGGAAATTTGATGCGTTACGCATTTTATTCAAGTTTTTATACACTCCAGACTATATAAAAACATTCCCATCTACGAAAAATCTTATCGGCAGAAACCATCTAAAATTGGATCGGAAAATCTAACTTTGATCCCCCCTCCCTTACTGATCTGATCAAAATTGATATTCTAAATTATCCCCATATCTTTTGCTTTTGTTTTAAGATTAGAATCCAATAGAAGAGATCAAATGATGATAAATTTTAACGATAAGGAAACAAACCGAAAATTTTAATCTACTCTTTGTTTTTTTTTTATGCGCGTAATAATAACTGTTTATCTCATCTTGACGAATCTGTGGTATCTCAATAGTCGAGTATATTTGCCTAATTACAATTAACAGCAGTCTAATGGAATCATTTTCATAATTGTATAAGTATACAGCTATCATTTTCCTTTAACCCTTTCTGTTAAATCGCAAAATACTACCATTTGGACATATAAATGAGGAAAATTGGTCATGGGGGAACGTAACCGATATTTACAACGCAGACACTGTCACATTTCTGAATATTCATCAAACTATTGAATTTTTTTTTCGTGTGGTTCCTCCCCTAACTCAAGGGAATCCTTATATATACATACATATATGTACGTACCATAAAGGAGAAGAGCAGATGCTAATTGTCATTCATGTGTTTTATGCAATCGTTACGTGATATTCATTTTTAAATAAAGATCCCTAAGCATATAGCTATTTGTTAAATTATATAGCTATATATATATTTTTTTTCCTTCCACTTACTTAGCCATATTATCATATTAATTGATTTAAGTCGTTATTTCGATTATAGACAGACCATTTGTTAAATTTAAGAGCGGAAGTTTTTTCCTTCTCCCATTTTCTTTTGTGTCCGTCTTATGGAGTTTGAAAAATGTTTAATCAACTGACTATTGACGTGAGCAACAGCTGGCATTCATTGTATACGTTATCTTTTTTTTTATTATGATTATTTTCTTTTTCTTGCCAAGTTTTGATTACTATGGATACACATACACACATAAGGATTTTTTTAATTTTGATGGCTGTTTAATAAATTCGCTACTGTCTTTAACAGGATGTTAACCTTTTAAACTGCATATTTAATGTCTTTCTAGCAGGTTTTAACTCACACGTTTTGTCATTAATTTTTAACCTTTCGGTTGTATAGGCAGAGGAAAAATCGTAGATGTAATCAAACAATGGGCTATCCAAAACGACGTTTTCATTAAAATTTTACTGTCATTAATTCGTTTAATCAATCATAAAAATATTTTCTATTGTACTCTTAAGATGTTCGCTGTCGTTAAGAGTCTTTAATACGGAAACTCACTAGTTAATCAAAACTTAAAACGACTTTTATTACACGTTCTTGATATATTAACAATTTTTTTTCTTCTCTCTTTCTCTCTTTAATGTCCGAAATCTTATCACGAATGGTTTAATAATTGGTGTTCCTTTTTTTTTAAAGTGCTTCCTTTCAAATTACGGCTCCTTTAAGTAGTTTAGAAATTCGAAAACATTCAATTATCTTAAACATGTCTTTATTATCGTTATTATCGATACTTTAATGTATATAAATGTTAAAATTATTCAAGTTTTTCTACTTGCACAGATTTTTTTTTTTAATATTAATTTTCGGTAGTAGATAACACATTTTTCATTTTTGCATAAAAAGTGACGTTTCCTTATTAGGTAGTTCAGTTATTGAACTCTTTCGTCCCGCATAACCTTCCGGTCCAAACTCCAAAAACAGGTTTAAAGCTGTAGAGAGAGAGAGAGAAGAAGAAGAAGAAGTCCCGCATAACCTTCCGGTCCAAACTCCAAAAACAGGTTTAAAGCTGTAGAGAGAGAGAAGAAGAAGAAGAAAAAAAAGGAACTCGTTTAGAAAGAATCCAGTTTCTTCTCTGCTTTTAATTAACATAGATAAATGATATAACCAGAAAGAAAAACCCAAATATTCCTCATGGTATGTGGCATAACAATCTCTAAAAATGACAAGGAAACGGTTTTTCTTGCCAACCATGTTCGATTCGATAACGTTCTCGTTAGCCTTGTAAATCTTGCTGATATTTTTTCCTTTTTTTTTTTTTCCTATTTATCGCTGTCATACTTTTGATTCTTCTTATCTGCTTCAAAATCCTGTTCAATTAACTTCTCTCTACATTTTAACGATAACAAAATAAAATATTATTTAGATGATTTAATTAATGACTTAGTATCAGTTTGATTACTTAAAAAATCTTATTTATGTAGATAATTCAGGATCTGATATTTCGATTTCTTGAATTAGATAAGTCTCCTGTCTCTTAACGTACACGTATATGATGATAAATGCTATTCTAAAGAGAAGAGAAGGAAAAAAAATTAAGAGATTTGTTAACAAGTGTAGCAAAGTTTGAAAGGAGAGATAGAGTGAGACAGAAGAAGAAGAGGGGAATAATAATAATTATAATAATAAAAAATTAGTTCCTTGTCGAGGATAAATTTTCTTTCTTTTATGCATAAGAATTAGCGCAAATTATTATGCCAGATGCGAACTGAGATACTTCAGTTGTCTTATCCGGCATAGAGAATTCTTTCTCTCTCTTCTGTTTTACATTTTAATAAAAATTTATGCTGTTAAATGTCATTAATTATTGTCTATAAATTCAATTTAATTTTATTAGAAAGATTATAGGTAAAAATAATTATAATTTTCTCTCAAATCGTGTCCGTAAAAAGCAAGGTAAACGAACTTAAAAATCATCTCAGATTAAATTCATTAAAAATAGTGGAGGAAGTAGAGAAAATATTCATTTAATAAAAGAAAATCAGGAAAAATTTATAAAATACCGTATTACTTATAGTTTATTCCTTATAAGAATCTTTTACTCTTCTTTTTTTATACCGAAAAAGAATATTTATAGGATTATAGATTACTCCTATTTATAGGATATTTGTTTCCTTGTTTTACTTTAGGAAGTTCGGTTCCGTATGTTATAATAAAATAATAAATATTTTTTAAGACCAATATATTAGATTTTAACCAGATATACCTGAAAAATTTTAAGAAATTATTTTAAAAATTCATAAAATTCAACCGAGCTCGCACAACTTGTCGATTTTATTGTAACGCTCGATTGCCGCAGTTATTTTACTCTAAATGATGCTAATTCGAAGTGAATATCATCTTATGCAAATCGATTTTAATCCGAAATCGATGAAATCGGCCATAATTTAAATGCGGAATTCTTGAATGCATGAATTAATTCTCGGTTCCGCGACCAGATTTAAACATTTTTATCTCGTTTATGTTCCACATTTCGGAGCGGAATTTTAACATCATTCCTAGTAAATCAGGTGACGTTTAATTATAAATAATTTTTATTTTTTTAGATTCGAAGACGTTCTAAAATAGATACCGCCATTTAAAAGTGTGCATCTAGTATATATATATAATTATTACATACGAAAAAAAATCGATAGCATAATTATAATTTAATTTAGGCCTAGAGAAAAATTTGAAGAGGATATTTTGCACATTTAAAAATTAGCGAACGCGGTGCATAATAAATCACAATTATCAAATGAAATCTTATTTTTATCCAATGTGGTGGTTGAGTAATCCTAATTAATTCTCCTGGTAATCCCCGCAGTTTTGATAATCCTCTCTCTTCTACATTGCCAAACTTCTTAATTCTGGGTCCTTAGAGACTATTTTCTTAACAGAAAATGGAGAAAAAAAATGTCGGACATATCAACCAAGCGCGATGATTGTATTATGGATGATTGTCTGCCCTTCTCCGTCCTATGAGTAAGCCACGTCATCCATATGAGGCCTAAGCCTGTAGAAACATTCGTCTCTGTCCCCAAGTTTCATTTCCAATATT
Source organism: Olivierus martensii (assembly GCA_000484575.1). Classification (NCBI taxonomy): domain Eukaryota; kingdom Metazoa; phylum Arthropoda; class Arachnida; order Scorpiones; family Buthidae; genus Olivierus; species Olivierus martensii. Next base: position 59,829 of record AYEL01050487.1, on the reverse strand, counting down.
TCAGGATCATCTCCGTTCATATTGTGTTTGGATTCTCCCACCTCACTACAATAAGATTACTTTTTCTGATATCCTACACTCCTAACTTGCTATGCCAAGAGCGATACCAAAAATCGTCCATAAATCTCGTTTTTCAGGTGATGTGTTTTAGGTTGATTTTTGGAGGTTTTTGGTTTCCAAAAATGCTTCTGAATCTTCCATAATATATAAGCTAAAATTGTCGTATAAAGAAAGTCGTTAAGCGTAATTGTAATTAAGAAATCCGCACTGTAAGTTAACATCTCTCTCGCACTTTTGATCTTTAAGTTTTACTACTTTTATCCCTTTTAAATTTAACTTTTGTAAACTCATTTAACAAGTAACACGCGGTTAAACTCAATTAGTAACCGAAGAGAGGTAAAATTTTAAGTTCTAAATCGATTCCCGACACTCTACTCAACCCTTTATTCGAACAGCAACTTAATATGCAAATTAAGCAAAACTATCTCGATGGTTATTATTAAAGAAATATGCAATTTTTGACTAATCAACAAAGTGATTTTTGGAGTGACGTTCCCAATCAGTTATAGAATAGATGGGCTATCTTACGTCACCGCCAATTCAGCGAATTAGGACTTTAGAGATCGCTTAAGAATTGAGCCTGAGGATTACTCGCTATCTCTCTTTACTATCCCGGGTTTCAACAATACAAATTTTCCAATGAAATATGTTGAGACGGTAGACGTAATGGGACCTGTCCAATCTCCCCAATGACCCCCTACTAACCCCTCAACTTGTTATCAGGTAGACGAGATTTAGGAAGGGGGTCACAGATAAGAAAGTGATCCTTGAAATCTTCTTTTTCCTTTCTCTCTCTCTCTGTGCTTAAATGACTTTACTCACGTACATTTAGAATTGTAATTTTCATGTTTTATTATAGTATAGTGTTCATTCAAGCATTTAGCAATTAGATAATTTCCTATATCTTATATGTTTTCGGTAATGCCAAGAGTATATAATTACTGTCAAAATGAATTTTAGTATTAAGATAATTTATCTCTTAGTTACACAGAACGAGATGAAGATAAAGATTCTGTCGCCAGTTTCTCATGTACTTGTATAACATATAAGTTTACTGACGGATGTTTTTTAAGGTACACACTCGAATCTTAAGTTTTATCACCGATTTCTCAAAAATCTTACTTAAAAAAAAACATATTTATTGCACCAATACGTCGCATTTCTCAACCCATCCATTTTGAAGGCCGTTAACGAGTTAATATCGAATAAATTAGAATTTTAAGAATGGCAAATTGTTGAAAAAGCATAGATTTACGTCCTCCATATTTCAAAATACTCCCTTTTTTTTCCTTCAATCTCTGAATCAAAATGATAAATTACGGAGATCATTTCCATCTATTCCAGATATGTATGTCCACCTGCAGTGCCAAAGGGCTGGTTTCTTGCTGTGTCTGTCTGATATCAGCAACAATACAGCTTCTGTCTTACTCATACATTTTTTTTTCCTTTTCCTGATTATGATTTCAGGAATTAAAGGATGAATGTGAGCTGTGTTATTTTTCTCTATCCGAGTGAAACGCATTAGCACTATATTGAAAGATATAGACGTATTTATAAATTAAGCAGTAGGCCACCCAAGAAGTTTTAAAATCCGTACAGTAAATCTTGTAAAAATGAATACTTTTTATAAATTATACCGTGTAAGCATTTATGCCAGCGATATACTCAGCAATCACGCAGAATACGTAGTCTGTCTATATTATAATTTAAGCTTTTAATAACATTAATAAAATCTTAATTAAATGTTTTAGAGTTAACAAAAAAGTGGATAATGCTTAATTACACACATCAAACTAGGCAAGAACAATGAATAAACATGGATTCTTTAACTAGAGGACGGCCAACAACTTGTTTCTTTTTTTTGTTAGCGAAAAAATTAAATTTAAAATCGTAATATAAGAAAACAGCTTTTTAACTTTCGTTTAATTCGCTATATAATTTGCATATTTTGCAAGTTGTAAACAAGTTTATTAGCGTGTTTACATTTTTATTTAAGTACTTAAAAAGTGCAACAACTTTATTTTAGTACTTTTATACTGATAAATTTTCTCGATTCTTTCGAATTCTATTTTTACTTTCGTGATATAAAACCCTCTACTTTTTTTTAATTTGTATTTTTATATTATATATATACTATAAAGGAAATTTAGAATAAAAGTTTAAAAAAAAAGAAAGGAGGAGGGAAAAAAGAGAGATCCAATTCTTAGGCGCCCACTGAATTGGAGCCATGACGGCCCATTGATTAATGACGAAATGGTAGAGCATAAAAACTATCGTAAAGTGGTAGAAGTCACACAACAGTATTTTGTCTGATGGTGTGATCTGTAATTCTAGTGGCGATACGCTCTGAATAGTGATAGATAAATATTTAAGCTGAGAAAAGGCAAGATTAACTTGAGAACTCTATTAACATGCCAAGAACGTGCTATTGGAAGCGATTAAGTACACCTTTAGTGTCGACTGATCCAGTTCTAGCTTCAACCAAAGTAAATAAACAATTGGATATACTTTAAGTGATTGATACAAGCCACATATACATTGTGATTATGGCTGCGATGCTTAGATCAGACTTTATCAACTTTCAACAATATTTTTTTTTATTTTTATTATCGTTTTAAAACCAAAAAACAAAAATTCGATTTTTTATATCTAACTTTAATAAAATTGCACTTTCATTTAATAATAAATTTTTTTTATTTATTTATAATTATTATTTTAGATAATTTTATAAAGATTGTAATTTTATAAAGTTTAAAAAGATTGTTTTCTTTTGGTATTTACTTCTGTTGTATTTAAAAAAAATTAGAAGATATTCTTGTATAAGGCTGTTGCGATTATCAAACGTGAAAGATCCTCCTCCCGACAATAATTCGAACTTGATTAAAAGAGTGAATGGACACGTTAAAAAAAGGAGGAACCCATTTCCGAATGATAACCTTCGATTAGCATAGAACAGGAAGTGAAATTCGTGCCCTCTGGCCTCGTTCTGATTTCCATTTCCTGTACGTATGCTGAGGGTGGGTTAGCGCCGACCCTAGATCTCTAGGGACTTGTTATTGCCCTCAGTCTCTGATTCAGCAAAACGTGAGTCACACAATTCTGTCCCTAGAACACGTCGATCCGAAGAGGAGAGACTTTCACATCGGGACCAACATGCAAGGTGAGAGACTGTCTTATCCAGATATGGATTTTACAGGTAGGACACTCCCACTACTGACCCTTCTACTACGCATGCGTCTAAGTATTGTCCAATCTTGTGGCAGAATGTCTTAGGAAACGTGAAAATGCTTCCTGATAGACTGTCTCCGGCTTTAACTGACAGAATTGATTCGGTAAAACTCCACTGCGGTCGCTATTTGTACAGAAATATCCACAGCTCAGTGCAGAATTTTTCCACACACTGTACGACATCCTGTCTCTTAATTAATTGATTTATTAAATGCTCATTATCAGGGAAAAAAGTTCTCTAATTCTGTTCTAACGTGTGGCATCAGAATAATATAATTTTTAAAGTTTTGAGCAACGAGAGATTTTTTTTCCCACCCACGTTTAATCTACAATTCCACATTTAGCATTTTTTTGATATTTTCTAAACCGGGATATATTTGCGAATTTTATAAAATTTCCCGAAAACTGGAATTTAGTAGTTTAAAATTCCAAGATAAGAGTTTAAACTTAACGGATGAAACATAAAATCAGACTTAGACTCGGTTATAAAACATGAGTTTCTGCCTGTCTAGTTTCTTTCCTCGTTTTGTTGGCCTTAGGCTAAATTTATGTAAATGGTCTACTTAAGAAAGAATTTTGTTTTTATCTCTGTATATAGGCCTATATTCAGATTTTTTTCCACAACCGAAACATTTTTATTAAGCACTTAATTCGATCACAGACAGAGAGAGAGAGAGGGAGAGATAGAGAAATATTAATTTACGAGTTAAAAATTAACTTTTAAATTTATACGACTATTAAATTAATCATGATTTATTTATAAGATATACTCTATCTGAAAGTGCTTCTATGTATCTGAAAAAAATCTCTTTGATCTTTTTTTCTTTTTTTTTTTATCTAACATATCGCTATCATTCAAAGCCATAATTGATTTTTTAGCGAATCAAAAAATACTTCCGAAGTTATCATTTTTCAACTATGCATACAAATGCGCTCGAAAACTTATTTTTATCGAATCGATTTATTAATTTAACGTAACTTTTTATATTAAATTATTGTAAAATTTTAATAATTTATATAAAACTTGCTTCTTAAAAGTCAAATTGTTTTGTTACAAGTAAAGGAAAGTTTCGTCTACTAGCTAGAGCGATTATTTAGTTTAATTTAATTGTGTTTAATACTCTGGAATGGTTAAATAAGTTTAATAAACGTGTTTAACTAGTAATTTAAATAGTTTCGATTAAAACAAACTAACTACTAATGCGAGTCTGGAAGAAGAGAAAGAAGAAACGTCTCTCTGAGGAATTCAAATTGTAAGTTCTTCCATTTATTGTGGAATTTTGCCATTTAGTTAGTTACACACAATTAAAGACTTAGAAGAGAGAGAGAGAGATGTAGCCAAGAGAGGAAAAAAAATATATAAGGATCAAAATCGATTTATCGGAGGTTAACTTTTTAAAAGTCTATGACCGCAGGCTCAAAACTAACTGATATAAAGACTCCCTTTGCGGACTGTACATTAAACATTGAGTCATGATAAGACACAAGTTGTGTCAACGATTGAACAGTTCGCATTTGGTTGTTCCCAATCAAGAATTCGATATTCTGCTTAATTCGTACAAACTCTCGGGATTTTAAACTGTTTGATGCTCCTAAATGACTTTTGTGTTCCTATTCCTGGTTTGCATGCGCTTTGAATCACTGCAGTCGTGCATGTCATCCGGACCACACACTGATGGGCTTGTTAGTGACTGATTGTGGACCTATAAAGTGTACAAATACAGTTCACTGATTAAAAGACAATGTGTCTTGAATTTCTAACACAAATCATGATCAATCGATGAGTTAAGAGAGAGAGAGAAGAGAAAGGGGGAAAGGAACTTTAAAGATGCAGAAGAGTTTGATGGTACCTCTGAGGAACTTTAATCAGTAATTTGACAAATATGACCAATATTTCCGCTGATATTATCTAAGCTGTGTGGGTTATGATATAATCTTCCCGGTTGTCTTCTCCTCTGTTGAATTGGACATTAATCATCTGTCGCGGGAGCTTTTTTGTGTTAAGAATACAGATCTTTTTTATGAGATATACGCCGTATTAATCTTAGATAAAAGCTTAAGATAAGAAGCCAGAATAAAAATATTCCCTACGACCCCTATTTTTTATAAGATTATCGCTTTTGGAATCTTAAAGATGTATCAATTAGACTCGCCATTTTTAAGAATCACGTGCGAATTTGAAAATGCATCTTTGTTCTATGTCTATGTGTCACAGATAACCTACGGAGTATCTAACTTGTTTGTTTTATTCTACGTTCAGAATGTGCTCAAATAAATTAAACTTTTGTATCACTTTTAAGATCAAACATTTGTTAAAATTAGATTTTTTTTTTTGACATTATGCTGCATAGTTATAGACCGTTATGTTAGTTTAATTACCTTTACAGGTGACTAAAATAAATGCAATTCAAAAACTACAAAAAAAAATTTCTATTTTTAACATAGTTCATGGGTGCTTTTTCTAAAAAAGACAAGATTTTTACCATAGATTCAACATAGCGTAACGTTTTCATTACAATATCTCACCTATATATTTACTAAATGGATTTTAAATGCAAACATAGCATAACTCTTTATGATTATAGAGCATTATGCAGATTTAATGCTATAACAAAGCAGAACTCTTATGCATATCATAACATAGCATAACATTTTATGATTATAGAATTTTATGTTAGTTTAATGCTATAACAATGAATATAATAAAAATAACAAGAGATTATTATAATTTCTACTTTTAGCATAGTTTAAGAATATTTAGACCTAATTTAGACCACAATGTTTTTACTATAATACCTTATTATAGCGTCAATTTTCATTATAACGCATTAATTTTGATATAACGCTTTTATCTTAACTCATTATTTCAGCGTAACACTTTTACTAGTCTATATATCTACTAAACAGATTTTTAAAGCAAAGTTAGCACAAATTTTCGCGATTATAGAGCGCTTTAATGCTTTAATAACGAGTAATTTATTCAAAAACAGTAATTTCTACTTTTAACATAGTCCGAGAACATCTTTTCCAGGTTTTCTCATCAATTTTAATGAATATAGAATTTTAGAGAATACTTATTATAAATCAAGATCATATCGAACAAGGAAAGTATATTTTCAATGTTTACGATCATAGATATGCTTATTGTAAAATTTTAATAACAATTTATAGCAAAGAGGAAGTTTATGGTTTTGTTTATTAAACGTCACATCGAAGGAAATCATGTTAAGGAAATCCATTAACTCAGAGTTCTCAAGGTTCTGATTGCTCAAAAAAACAGAATATATGTTAAATTATAATGTAAAATTTAGCTATACTTCCTTTAAAAGCTTGACATCAATCAGGATACTTCAGTAAAGTTCCTATTCGTGTTCCAAGTATATAAGGAAGATGGTAACTAATACCAAGAAATGTGTTTTTTATATAAAAAATAAGATTAAGCGATAAAATTCATAAAAACCGAAGGTGTATTTTTAAAAAAATATATATATTTTTAAGGTTTAATTTTCAATTAAAGGTAATCAAAGTAAAAATCTTGGCCGCATTTGGCTTAATAATCATATTCATAAAAGTTTAAAGTCAATTTAAACGTATAATAAATCGACTAAAAATTATTTTAAAATTCTTTGCAAAGCACCAAATACTTCTATAATAATATTAGAGAATTTCTTTCAGTAGAGTAAATCTAATCGTACAAATTTTACTGAAAAGAGTAGAAGATCACGGTAGCGACCAATTTAATCCGCAATAATCTATTTATTCATTTACATAACCGAAGTGGGTGAAAGAATTGATATTCAAGACATAGTAAGCGTGCAAACTATCATAATCGACTCCAATTGGGCGAACGAAACGATTTTGACCAGAGATCATTAAATAGCGAGCAATTACGGTCTATTGTGTAGCGGGTCATACATAAATTACTCTAGATAAATGATAAATGGAATGCAGTACTGGAGTACAGTAATTGGAATACTACATGCTACAGTTTCTTCACAGCTATCCTCCCAAATAAATATCATTTGCTCTTACGGTTGCATTTTAATGTATTCTCTGACTGGATACAACCCGTGCACTTCCCACACTCATGTGGTTCTGTGGCTTCGGGCACCACACTTTGTTGTAATAATTTTACACTTGGGGCGGTGTGTCTGGTGGTAATGGCTAGGTGTCGAGAGTTGTAGCTTAGCCTTGTTATCCTTTCTGCGCTTGAAGTTGATAAATTGTGCGAAGTTTACTTTAAATGGTTAGCATAGGTTTTGAATTTGTAACTATTTATTCCTGTTGTGGATTATTTACCTACTGGCAACCGTACTTTAGCTTTTCCTGTTTGTCTATTTTTCCAAAATGTTGTTGTCTGCAGATTTCTATTCAATTTGCCTTCGAGTTACCGGTTGGTCTAATGAGCGACTCTTCTACTTCTTGGCTACTCTTACTTGCTTTTCTTTTTTTTCTATTATCTATCTGCATGTCTTTGCTTTCCTTTATTGAATTAATCTGTTACTTTATAAAGTTCCTCGCATAAAAGTCCAGTGTATAAAATATTCTCATTTAATTTTTACAGTTTATTAATTTTTTAAGGCATTAAACACTCCCAAAATAGCTTTATAGAAGGATATAATTAATTAATATATAAATAACACATAAATAAATTACTTAAAACATAAATTAATAATAATTTTTTGCATATTTTACCAAGATCGGTTATCACGGAATTAATAACCAAAAATATTAAAAATTCATTTCTTATTAAGGAAAACGAATGCAATTAATGTGATGAAACTTTATTATGAATTAATGTTAAGAAAAAGATTTTAGTGTTGTTTATTTAGTGTTTATTATAATAAATCCGTGCGTGTGATGCGAGGAGAGGGGGAAAAAATTTCTTTTGGTTGGTATTTTTTGTGGCGACAGTCGGATATTTTATTATTATTTAAATTACAAACAAAACACGGGCAACTACCAGTACAACAACAACAAAAAAATATATATATAAAAAATACCGCAAAACTTATATATATATAATTTTTCATTTTGAAAAATTCCATTCGACAAAGACAGGGGTGCGTAGCATTGAATGCTAAAATAGCAGATCGTTGGAGCAAATCTGTTTCTTGTAATGGAAAAAGTTTGAAAGGAATACATCACGATCCATTCCACATTAACGAAAAGTCCTCGGCTAGTTTTACATTCCGTTTTAAAGTGAAGAATTTCCCACTTGTGGGGAGTGTGTGTGTAGGCGGTTGTATTATTCACTTAATATATGCTGTTATGACAGCTACCCTTGCGGGCTTGTAGCACTTCGATGTGAGTATCAGTCGGAGAACTGCCAGTTAGCTAGTCTCTCGTGAAAATGCTGTCTCTGCTTAATAGAATAGCTTATAAAATATTACATCCGAGCTTATTACGTTAAATAAAAAAGCGACGAAAAAAAAATCGCGCCCGACTAAATTGCATTACTGTATGGCAAACGTACCGCATTTCGTACTGCAATAATTATATTCATTAAACGCTTAATCGCGTTAAATTTAGCTTGGTTTTTATAATTTGCTTATAAAATATGCTATTTTTTCCATATTTTATCGCCATTTTCGCCAGGCGGAACGTTCGCATGTTTGCGCTCTTTGCGTCGTCTCTGCTTTCACATTTTTACCATTTTCTGGATTAAAATATCTAACCGAACGATATGTTAATCATTAGTTAAAATTATTGTTTTAAATTAACCAGAAAATCGCATATTAATATGGTGTCATTTCACAGTAGAGTTCCGAATTTATTACAAAAATATCATAATGGAGATTTTTTTTTTTTTTTTAGTTCCCTTCGCTTAAAATCGCTAGCTAAAAATCATTACCAAACTGCTAACTCAGTAGGAAATATATGTAGTTATTCGCAAAATTGTGTGGTTATTATAGATGAATATTTTATGTATTTGGTCTGTCAGTCTATGCTGAGTCAGGCTGCAGTCGACGAAGCATAACATATCACCTATTAACTCCACTAAAAAAAATAATAATAAATTATTTTTAACTTTAATTTATTAGCAAATCTTAAAATCGTAAAATTTAAAAAACCCTTGCTATAAATTTCTTTCTTTTTTTTTTTAATTTAATTTAAGTAATTCCTTCCGCCTCTCGTATAAAGTGGTGTGGCAGATGTAGAGATAATTTATTTTTACTTTATAGATAGCTCTTTTGAGATATTGATTGTTGTATAATATCCAGTTTCCTTTAATTACATTAAGAATTCTAGATCAGTTAACATATATCAAGGATTAATTGTGCACTAGAAGGCGGAGATGTTACTCGATATAGATCAGAAGTTTGAATTTTTGCCCATTGACTGCATGTAAAGGTTATAAATTTCTATCACGACATAGTCGATGACTGTAGTTAAATATTCACACCTTTGCTAGTATGGGAATCACCCTACACTTACTAGAAATTACACATTTCGCTGAGTAATAAGTTCTTTTGCTATGATTACTACTAACTGTTATTAATATCTCGCCTTGAACAAATACATATATGTAATTTTTTCCTTTTTATTTACGAAGATTTATAATTGTCCAGTATAGAAATTAACGTAATAACAAAGTATAAAAATAAAATACTGTATATAAATTAATAATTAAAAATTAAAGATGTTTATTACTCGTTTTAAGGCCTTGAAATGACGCCATTTGCCTGTAAAAGAAATTAACATATGGAAGCGAACGATTAAATAAATTATTATTTTTAACTTTATACTAATTAATCGTGAGATTGTCTTGCTGAATTATTCTCTTTAAAATAAGGAAATGAATTAATTATAGTTAAAATAAGGAGAGAAATGCGTTAGAAGTAATAAAAGAGAGAGGGGAAAAAAAAGCAGAACGAATCACTAAAGACAGTATGGAGGATAACTTATAGGCAATTAGGGAATAATAGAATCAGGCCGGAGTAGAAGAGAGGAATAGTAGGTTCTATGGAGACAATAGAAGCTCTAACTCAGAATAATTTTCCGAATTACGCTTTTATCCTTGGCTTTAGCATAAAATTAATAAAAGTATGTTAATAACACGTGTTTAAATACTGAAAAAAATAAATATATAAAAGCACTGCACAGCTGGTCAGGAAAAAGAGAATCTTACTGACAACATGAAGGGACAAGTACTGTCAAAGTCCATAATAGCCGATGACGATGAAGGTGACTTTGGACAAATATTGGTGACACTAGACATACCGCTTGGAGACCCGCTATGCCATCAATATGGAAATCATTATATGTGTTAGCCGGGGAAGACCATACTGTACACGTCATTGTACCCCGACCCCTCGTGTGGTGTCGTATGTACTTCACCATCTGCATGCCGTCATCTGGCGTTGGCTTGTCCACTTTGCACTTCAGCTATGCTATCTAGAATTTGATGTTGCCCGTAACTTCGACTACAATTTTAGTATAATAGTGAACCGTGCATAAGAAACGGAAGAATTGAATAGGAGACGTTTGTACGGCATACATAATAAGAATTGATTTCGAGTGTTTTTGTAACAACTGCCGCTTTCTAAGAAAAAGGTGTTTATCCTGCAAGATTAAGAAGTTCGATAGAGAAACATGACATACAGGGGTTGATAATTTTGATCGATAATTGCAAAATAAACGTTATTTTTCGAAATAAAATCTTATTTCTAGACCAAGTTTTGGCAAATTGATAGTACTGTCGCATTCTATCAACAGAGTTTTCTGTAAAGGAACAAATTTTTTTTTTTTTTTCGGGAAAAATTTTCACTCCAACAGTTCATTTCCTGGCGTTGCATTGGGGAATGAAAGAAAACAGCTTCTTCACTTTCTCTTCTTCCGTTTTCGTATGCAACAAATCAAGAGTATTTGTTGAGGGGTCAATTCCTCATTTGTGCCATCTTGATTGTCGAAATGGTCAATTTGGCGAACAGGGTAGGGTGCTGAAGTGGCGAGTGCTGTCAAGATGTCTGTCCCCAGTGACAACACGCCAGGGGCACAGAGTGAAGTTGTCAGCATAACTTAATCACTGTTTCACCGGTCTCCCTCCGTCCTCTTGGGACCAAAGCTGAATAATGGGTTGTGCCAACATTGATTGATCCATTCGTCTTTCAATCATGTTTGGATGGTCACTTATTGGTAAGATGTTGAAAACACTTTAAATTTTGTGCTTCCAAGAATATTTGCAGAAAATCTCCTTTTTATTTAGACTCGCTATCAGTCACCATCTCTTCCCCTAATTCGTATTCATCTTTAATCATTAGCACTTTATCTTCAGCTGAATATTTGTTTGTAAAAAAAAAATCTATAAAATTATTTCTTCTAACAAAACAAAACTCTGCATAATTTTTCCATGTTTATCGTATAAAATTTTGTTTTCTAAAAAGCAGTCAATATTTTTACAATTTATATATCTGTAGATTAATTTAATAATGGATTTTTTCTCTTAAAATCGCTCTGCGTAATATTTTAACAAGATTTTAATCGTGGCTTTCATGATATTAATTAATCCGTTAAGTATGCATAAAAATAGAGAGCACCTTGCTGTAAGTAATCGTCATTGCCAGCTAAAACCAAATATAGTTGAACGTAATGTGCTCTTAGGGAGTGTGAAGTTGCATTACAGTAAGTGTGATTGGGGGAAAGAGGGACAGGTCTTGTATTATTGCAGCATTAACGGTGACTCACTTCCACTTCGCACTCATGGTCAGCTGTCCCGCACGCTGACAGCCAAGAATTGGTCATTTCACCTTCAAACTGGGAGGAAATAGCTTTGTGTCATTGGAAGTTTCTTTGACAACTCTTACAGTGCCGCTATAGTAACTAAATTTGGTGAAAGAATAGCAACGACAACTTGGAAAGCTCAGATCAATACGGAGTTCCCTGACAACGGGTGAGATCCAATCAACCCGTTATCTGGACACCCCAAGTAGATTAGCAGCTTGTTTGGAAACATTGTAATTCAATCAGAGGAGAAAGATGAAGTGTTAAACATAGTAGAAGGTCAAAGCAGTCACCTTACCTCTATTTGCACGGAAGCGCGCATACTCAGTTCATCCACTTCGCTCTCTTCCTTATTGGCTACCACTCACATGTTGCGTGACACGTGATATACAATTCGCGCACGTGTCAGAGGTGAAAGGTCACATTACCTGAGATGCCGTTTTGATGGTGCGCTGGTCAGTTAGAGACAATCGTGACGCTACAGTCGAACCTATCAGAACAGTGACGTCCGCGCATCGACTGGGAGGAGCCAAGCGCATACCACGTTGTTCTCAGGTCAACGCGTGGCAGACTGGACAGTGACTACGCAGCTTTCACACCTTGACCCGAACTGATAAGTTGTTACTCATGCTCATGCTTCGACATCCAACTTTTTCTGTGCTGGGAGATCCCATAACTGCAGGTACGGCACCGGATATAACTGGTCACTACCCATTTCCAGCCGGGCAATCTCCTTTCAACCATTCTTGGTTAGTATTTTATTTTATTCTTATTTAATATTCTGCTACAGGGACTAGTGCAATTTTCCGCTAAGTCTTTATTAATCGTTTCTTATTATTATATTAAATAAATGGTCTGTGGGCTTGACAGATTTCTGCTTTCATATCTCTTTTTTTTTCCTTTTTTTTTCTCCCTTTTTTTTGCACTCTGGTAGCTGCTGGGCGTAATAGTTAGATAGTAGACTGCATAAGTGATAGTAACAAAGGTGATCAGCGGACCGTAATGTTAAGTCACCCATGTACATTTTGTATGGAGATGTCAGCTAGCTAGAAGCCTATTATTATACAGTTACACGCATTGCATATGCACTCTACCTAATATTTCGATTATTTAGCTTTAAACAATATTAATTTCTGAAATTTTATAGAATAAATTTTCATAAAGTATGCTGGAAACATGACGAATAAAATTTATATAATGGATTTCCGAGCGGTTCATTTAATATGCATTCGCGTACCCAACTCGACTAAAAATACACTCTTTGCTTTAATAAGGCTTTTAGTTTACGAGTTAATTATTATTATTATTAAGAAAATTAAAGATGACAACCTACAAACGAATATTTTTAATTATTTTTATCGGTTAGATAAAATACGTAACGATATAAACATTGATCATGTTTTTAAAATAAGATCTATGATGGTGGATTTATTTTATTGGATTTTTGACGAAAAAATAATCCAGTGATGAATAGGTTTTTCCTACGTAAGCTTATGGTGTGTTTATTAACTTATATGCAATAATAGGGCATTAAATGTGATCCGGGTAGGCCATACTTATGGGGAATGGGCCTTCTGATACTTTGCATTGATTCGTTTCCATCGATACTATCTGTCAATGGATAGATCTTTATGAAAGGGTAGGCAATAACAAGGTTATTTCACGAAATCGTTTAAGCAGGCTTTGACAGGAGGGGGTGTTATGAGTAGAGATAGAGCACGTGGCCTACCATGTCTGCTTTCATTACCTAAATGACCTGATTGTCGTCCCGAGCTTCGCCATGATACACAGAATGTTAATGAAAACGTGGAATATCGTCTCTTGTATACGTCAGTGTGGTTACATTATGAATATATATAATGAGTGTTAAGTTCAACTGTTAATATTAAGTAAATTTAGCAGCGTGTGTGTGTTTGCATTTGAAGAATTTTTAATTACACTTAATTGTGGGTTTGGTGATTTTTGCGCCTGTTTTAAGAGTCGCGCTTGATCGATCGCTAATTTATTTCATCGTTAATAACATCGATTTAAAAATGAGTAAAAATTTTTATGCATTTTTGAAAATAATATTTTGACCAGGGAAAACGGATTAAGATAAACTTATCGAGAACTTTTAATCTTTTTAATTTTCTCACTTGTCTGAATTGATTAGTCATTGTTCCTAGGGATTGGGTTCAGGAGGCCTCTCCTATCTCTAGGCCATCGTTCTTCCTTTCCTGCTTTTATTGGATTTTTTTTATATTATAAAAATGCACATTATTTTAACGAGATTTATGGATAATTATTACACATTCAACTCAAATTTCTGTCCTTTTAAGCCTGGTTTTGCTAAGTTTCCAGATAAAGTAACTCGTAAATCTATACATTAAATGCGATCAGTTTGCTTTGATTAAACTCTACAATTTTATCACATTCAGGATTTTCAAACATTTAATCCTGATTTTGCTTTATCTAATTTTGATAAATGGCAAAATAATCTAGATGAAGAAGCGACATAAATTTTTTTTTTTTTTTTTTTAATTCCAGAAACTTAAAACAGTTCTGTGAGAGATTGCATCATCAATACGCATTAGTTTACCTTCTATTATGACATATATGGAAGATTTTCTTTAAGAGTCTGATTAACCAGAGAAGAATCGTGACCATTAACCATGTTTTATGTACAACTATAAAGTTAATATGCGTGAAACACAAAACTCTTTATAGACTCCTAGCGATCTTTATTCTACCACAAATGTAATCATGCACAAGCGTTTTTAATACACTCACGAATTATAAATTTGGTAATCTTACTGATTATCTCTCCATATACTGTAATGACTTATTATTAATCGAAATTAGTTCACGTATATTTATAACATAGAATAGGCCTATTAAGATTTATGACGATTTTTCTTAATCTTCTTTAACGTTATCATTTAACTCATTTATTTTTAGAGATATGTCGCCCATCGTTATTACTCCAGGCCTATTTTATAATTTGGTTCCAGTTTCTTATTATTTTCGAACGGCCTTGGCTTAAAATAATTCTTAATTTCTATAAAACAAGACATTATCTATTCGTGACGGCTCTAGGGGAGAACAGATTTGGCCCTTCTATTAATAACCGGGTCTCGATTCTAACATAATTAAAGTCGGCTTCCTTGCAATACTTCCTTGTATTTTTTTTTAATAAATGAATGTTATTAAGTGATTATAAAGCTTTACACATTTTTTGTTGTGTGTATATATTACAGAAAACATTTTATTTATGAGGTTAATAACGACTTAGATTTTATATGCTAGCCCTGAACAGCTGCTGAACATAAAATAAGGGTCTCATTAATTTAATGAAAACTGCGATACCTTCTAATGAAGCTTCCTCGCTTATCACGATAAAAATGTCAAATTTTTCAAGTTCCTGTCAGATCTATTCTAATTTACACAACAGATTATGCACCGTGATAAATTTAATCGTTATTAATTGATAAATTTTATAATTATCCAAGCTTATTTCTTATTAATTAAATCGTTATTCTGATATTATGTTTACGACGAGTAAAATTCGATCAGAAGCTTAATTGTTAATCACGATTTTGATGCTGATAAATTATTTAACATTACTATATCATCATCTCTTGTTATGGAAGATAATAAAATTTATAATTAATATTATCATGGCGAAATTTTGTTTTAATGTTCAGTTAAAAGAGAATATGTAGGCATGACTCATATATATATAAATATATCGTTTCGAGTTTACTATTCGAATTAAATTTCACGCACGATTTTCAGAATTTAAAGTTTGATTAAAGCTACTTGAAAAGCGCTTTAATTCAGCTTTGCTCTAAAATTCAATAGACTCTAACTGTCAAGAATTGACATCGAAATGGCGCCCAATTGTCTGAAGCTAGTTAAGGGACTACAGTATAAGTAGCTTTTGTCCCCAGAGCGACTGGGAAAAGTTAGCACTCCCAAAGGCATCGGTCACACTACAGGTTTGGAGTTGCTGCTAATCACCCCATTTTCCACAAGGGATATGTGGTACTGTAAATAAAAACTACAAACGGCACTTACATCCGAAACTGCAGAGATCAACCCCCTCCTTGCAAATCGACTATGACGTTTTTATTGGCATAAACACAATGCGTTAATTCGATAATATGATTGATAACGTTTTTATTAATGCATTTACAAATCGCTAGAATCGAGAATCGAATCGATATAAGACCCTACCAATTGCTTTAGGAACCGAATCGATGTGCACTTAGAGATGTGATAAAAAGGTTGTAGAATTATTCGGAGAGTATCTAAACATTTTTTGTACTTTATCAGATGTTCTCTTAGAATCTTAAAATGGTGACATATTGCGACTTACAGGCAATTTTATGGTAAAAAGGAGCCATTCTCGAAGGCCTAATTACGTTAAAGATGCTTTATTTTATCACTAGATGAAGTTTAAAAACAGAAAATATGGATAGATATAAATGATTAAAATTTATTTCTGGAAGTTTAATCAGTAGTTCAATTCAATAAGATTATTCAGTTAAAGTTAAATATGACTTCTCTTATAAAAATTCAGAGAAATGAAGGATTGCTAGATTCCATATTTCACAGATAAAAAGGCATTAATAGTAATTAAGCACAAGTAGAATGGTTTATACAGACAGGTTCTTTGAAACGATAGATCTCAATCTGCTGAGACATTGCCTGCAAGCAATGCTCTTAATTAGGTATTATTGTCACGTTTCTTCCAGCATCAATCAATGACGGTAAATATCGTCTTGTAGTGACTTGGAGAAGGTTAGATCTGTTTACAATCACGGCTATAGAGCACCGATGAGATTTTGCTTCTTTTTATTCCACAAACAGAATGCTCGACCGACATGGAACAGCCAATTCACAAAATGTGTGTTGAAGAAATATTTTTTTTTTATTCCTTCTGAAACTATTCATCATAACAGACGTAGGCCTAAATTAAACCTTATTAAAATTTAAAACACTCGTTATAAAAACGTGATGGAGATTATGCAGAGTGTTGCCAGAGGAAAAAAAAATAATTTTAAATAATTTCGTCTGGCAACATTAATTTAAATTTTTTTTTTATTTTTTAAAATATGCATTAAAAAAAGAAAGTTAAAAATTATTTTACACTCAATTAAAAATAATAATAAAAAATGTAAACATATCTAAATTTTAATTCAGTAATAAAATAAAAAGATATTAAACTTCTTGACAATAAATAAAAAAATTAAATTTAATGGAATGCAATTGCTTTAGTTGATCCTACTAATCTCCACAAAGCGTAAATTAAAGCTAGCTTTATCCTTAATAGACATAATTTACTTATCTTTATTTGAACTCGAAACGACCTTCCATAATAAAGGTAGCAGTTGGAGCAAGTAATCCTAAATGTGGCCAATTGTCGGTGATAGATACATGTGTCCACTGACAGCAGAAAGGTGGACAGAGACGAACTGCTTCACCCGTTGTACTCGCCCGTAGCCCACAGCACGAAACAATTTGGCGGATGGACGTAAAAAAAGTTTTCCAGGACTAACCTCCCCAAGAAAACTCGAACTCGATCTAATTGGCTTTCATCATCATTAGTGCGATTGTTTTCGCCGAGCTGGCAGCTACTGCACGTGAGCTGCCATTAAAGTGATCGTACTCCTGATTGCTCCATAAAGTGACCTTTCCACAGGATTAGGACTAGTGCTAGCAAACAGACAGACTGTGTAATCAGAGATAATGGAGTAAATGACTGTCAAAGAGTTGGGGGATTTAAGTCCATCCTCAGGGTACGTCCTAACAGAGTACATCACACTGCTCTTAACTTAACCTGCAACATCTCTACGCTTTGGGTCATTTTGATTGCTGTACCAAGCAAGCAGTAAAGACTGTCTAGCCAAGGGCTTTTTCCCTTTCATTTTTAATGCCCCATTGGTTCCAGTCACACACGCGATGGAAGTCTAACGTAAATGGCCGTAGGTCAGTCAGGAGCTAGCAATGCCACTGAATGTTGTAGAAGTTGAGGGGGTCGACTCCATCCTTCGCCACATCACGATAATGCTTGGTTGGTCCTTTTTCAATCGGCGGATGCTATATTGACATCAGTCTGAAAAGGCAAGAAAATTATCTTTCGACCTACTTTCCCGTTAATTCTCTTGTTTGATAGCTAAACTCTTAACATTATTTCAACTTAGTGTTTCGTGGCAGAGTAACTCTAGAAGATTAATTCGGCTCAATAATCTATAAGCTCTAGATAAATAACTTAACACAAAATGACCAAATTATGTAATAGCCATTCTTAATACTTTTTGCACTAATAACATAATTAGGAAAAAGTTATGAGGCTCAATAAGTAAATCATTTTAATTAAATAACTTTAACTCTTAAAATTTACTCGTGTAACAGTATGAATTTAATACAACTATAATATAAAAATCTTATTAATTCTATTTAAAACATTCTTAAAGTAGCATTTTCGTAAAGATTTTCTTTATTTATAGCTTTATTATCACAGTTAAACAATTAAAATTGCTTTAAAAACTGTTTTTCCCTTCTCCTCTCCTAGTTTTTTATGTATAATCCGCATCTTTTCAGTTGTAAATTAAAAAAATATATTTAATTTTTAGCATTTTTATGAATTATCAACTCCTTTTGATATTATAAAAATTATAGAAAAAATTTTATTGAATTTTATTGAAGAAAATCTTCAGATTTTTTTCCTTCAAGTAGAGGAATTTTTAGTACGTTTAATGAGCATATGGCACAAAAATTATTGATGTAAATATTTAATTATTAAGTTAAACAAGCATCAAACAAAATTTCACAAAAGCATTTTTAGTTTAAAAAGATTTTTAAAGGCTATTTTAAAAAAATTTAAACTATGAAAAGTTGAAATTAAGATAAAGTGCCGGAAAAATGGTTTTAAGCTTTAGTTGTATGGATAGAGCATTTGAGTGTTGCTTGAATCATCTACTTGAGCCAAAAGATTGTCTACTGTAGTGACTCCAGTGTGTTAAACCGTTAGACCGTTAGTACGTCACATCTAAAGGTATTGTTGGCCGATGCAGGATAGCCCACTGTAAGTAATCCTGCAGATAACACAGCCGCTTGGGGAAAAAAACCCGGAGATTTAAAAAAGTGTTGCCATATAAATCCGCCACAGTTCATCCCACAAAATAGTGTTTAGCCAATCACCGTGTAAAGAAAAAAGAAATGAAAAACTAATGAAAAAGTCTAAGGTAGACCCCATTTCAACGGTTCCGGCGATGACCAAGAAGGATATAAAGTAACCAATAAGCTATAGAGGAAATTATTGCAGCGAACCCCCCAGGTTGTCTCTGCCCCCTTCTAGAGCGAAGATAGACTCCGTCTCTTGGGAGATGTGGCATCGGGATACTGTCATAATGAAATTGCTGAAAACATCCATGAATTACTGGGTATACTGGACAGTATTCACATGGGACTAGCCTCGAGTTTATGGGTAGTGGTGGAACACATGCTGAGATGGACTTGGACTCAGATTTTCAGTATGGGGGTGGTAAGTCCAGAGAAGGGAAGGGGGAGCGTGCATCAAACCAGGTCCTTGATAGCTGACACTTACATTCCAAGCCACAATACCGGGAAATAACGAAATTTTAGGGTGCAGTTTCCACCACTCTCTGGAGGTGGTCATCCTGGCTGTTCGGACTTTTTCCTTTTCACTGTCTAACAATAGGTGTGTGTGTATTCCCCGAGCGAATTACTACATAAAACTCCGGACACGCTTGTGGGATATCGGATACTCACATGAAATATTTATTTGTCACTCAAGGTAATTTTTAGCAACTATATCTCTAGCACTTATAAGCTAGGTTTCGACCATTTTTTAATAGTTTTTATGGCCTCCATAAAGTTCAATTTCGTGTGTAAAGGATTGAAAATTTTGAATTTTTACCTTGTAAAAAGTTTCGAATCTAATTTTCTCCAATAAAATTCTTTCTCCTTCATAAATATAAATCCTATTTCTAACCCAGCAATTATTAGAGATTTTACGATATGAAATTCTTAATTTTATTTTTTATTTTTTTTAAAAAACTATAAATTTTTAAATTCGCATTATAAATAGAATTAAAAAATGCATAATATCAAGGCTATAACATTGATAAAAATACGGAAAAAAGTTACTTTTCCTAGAAGGAAACTGGAAAATTATTCTAGGATATTTTTATTCTTAAAAAATGCAGTTTCTACCAGAACCAGTTTCTACTTCTTTAATTAGCACTTAAATATCCTCAATTTAGTTTCTAACGATAGCTATGGTTTTAAGTTTATTAGTGCAAAGAGGAAGAGTACATCCAAACAAAGGAACTTACAGTATTTTTGTGGACTGCAATGCGTTTAAGTCGAAAGAATAATTAGTTGGAGTAACCATCTCTCTCTGTTGGTGATTTGTAGCATCTTAAAGATGTACAGGTGTTCTAAGTGAAGAGAATTTAAATAATTGTCGAACCGAGCGGGTGAGACAAAGAAATAGGTTGAGTGGATTAAGGCATAAGTAATATAGATGACATCTGCACCTAATATGGACTGCAAAAGACAATCATTCTATCGTAGTAACCCCAGTATATCTCATTACTGACGTGTAGTCCTGCTACGGAGCATCTCTACAGCATCGTCCCTGCTGCTAAGTCACACATATCGCCTTTCTATATTGATGTGTCACTGCAGATATTACACTTCACTTTTTACACTAGTCCTGTCATCAATCATACAGCGAGTCAACTGACCTATAGGTATTTCGCGTAGTGATTTCGGATTCCCGAGAAAAATTCGGCTCGCGAAACTTCTAGCCGGTTAGAAGAAGTGATTTATCTAAGTGCAGTAAAGCATACTCTGTTATGTTCCGGGAGAATACGAAAATAGAAGATCTGAACATACAGAAAGAAATATTGAATAAAAGATTTATGTAATTTATTATATGGATGCTTCCTATCTTTATATCTAAATTTGTACGGAGATCCCCATAAGGTGTATTTTTTGGAACTTCTTCAACGGGACTGTGAAAACATAAGCAAAGGGTTTCGTCAGCGATACATTTTGACTGTTTTCAAGCGAATTAACTCGATTTGTATTAAATTATACCGAAGAATATGGTATAAGAATGTTTTTAAAGAAATTTCTCGATATTTTTCAAGAAGAAAGCAGCATCTGAGTGATTTAGATAGAGAAGAACAGGAGATTGAATTCAACGTATTATTTTTTGCTTTTCGAGAGATATCGATATAATATAAAAATTGTTCATCAAAATCAGAATCAATTAAGAATTTTTGAATGCTGTTCAATTGGGATTTAAAATATTTTCATTGATTATTGTTAACTTAAACTTTGAAAAAAATAGGAGATTAAAAGTTTATATTTTTTTAGAAGATATGAGAGAATGCTTGAGTACTTTGTTACTGAGGAAAAAAAGAAATTTTTGTTTTTTAGAGATAGGAAAAAGATTTCTTTCTCTAGAAAAAGTCTAAGGTTTCTTGAATTCTTCTACAATAAGCATAATAATCGGCTTACCAGAAGGCAGACATCAAACTTTATAAAATGTTTCATTTTCTGGGGAATTTTTTATTGTTTAATGTAAAATAATTCATTTTAATTGAACAAAAATGTCTCTCTTTTATTAAAAAAATTATTTTTCCTCTAACAAATTACTCAAAATATTTTTTTTTTTTTTTTTTTTTTTTTTTTTTTTTTTTTTTTTTTTTTTTTTTTTTTTTTTTTTTTTTTTTGTGGCTTTTGAAACTTTCATCATTCGTTTTGTCAATTGGTAATATTCTATGCTAATTTTTAAACAGAAGAATTGTTTTTCTTTCCGATGACTAGATTGTTTTTAGTCTTTGAAAATAGTAATTAAGATTTGTGATAATTAAACTCGGTAGAATCTTTTTACTGTAAGATTGATCAGCGATCATAGTTTGTTTAGCGTATGAGGTCGCTCCTAACGAGAATAAATAGAAGGGGTTAAAGCATGAATTATCGTTGCATATATATATATTTTGAAGAAATTAGAAGTTTGGAGATAAGCGCAATTAAATTACGGTAGTTACACAAATAGTTAATTCGGAAGCGAATCAAAATAGAAACAGTAACTATAGCTTTGCGTGGACATCTTGCACCTGTGGATAAATCGGAGGACATACATTAGTTCTAGCGTGACTAGAAAACGCAAGCTGTTTTCATCACGTGATGAAGAGTATTAGTATAGATTATTTAATCGCTGGTCAGGTATGCGACCTTAGGATCATCACAGACGACTCATTACAATATCAATTAAGCAGTATCGTCAGGTAGATGCCACTTGTATTTTTCTCACATAGGAGTCTTACCATAATTAATTAATTTTAAACTGTTACGTGACGCGTTTTATAAGAAATGTCGTTGCTCTTCTTCAAAAATCACTCAGAAAAAAAATTTTTTTTTCGTTCTTTGCCTAATTTTAATGATTTGGAAATCTTTATCGGATGTTATATTTTCTTACAGCATCCTTGAGATGAGAAAAGAGAAATCACGTGACGCTGCACGGTCCAGGCGGGGGAAAGAGAATTATGAATTCTACGAATTGGCTAAACTACTACCACTCCCAGCAGCCATAACTAGCCAACTAGACAAAGCATCCATCATAAGACTTTCCATCAGCTATCTAAAGCTAAGAGACTTCTCCGGTCATGGTGATCCACCTTGGAGCAGAGACGGACCTTCTTCCAAAAGTATCAAAGGTGAGTCAAATTTTATACTCCTTAATCATTTCCTTGATGTTAAAACTTACTCTACAACGGCTCCTGCTTACGGTGATCGTCACGCCTTCATCAATAATAATAATCTTAAAAATATATACAAGTTAAATCTTAAAATGTTTATTAAGAACTTCAGGAGTAATTATGATATTTTTCTAATTTAAAACTATAATTTTGTCATAAAAAATTAATAAAGACATTACTAATTTATAAGGGACTTCTTCGCTAGCTGATTATTTATAAAAATGCTGTGCAACACGATAATGGTTTCCACTTATACATAGTTTAAGACAAATCTCGGTAAAGGACATACCTAGATGTTCTTGGAAATCAATAAATGGATAAGTCTTGTATAAGCAGAGATGGATATGTCGGTCCTATCTCTTTTAACTGCTCTTACATCTGTTGCACGGAATACTATTTTGGGCGTATACGCCCCTAGGGTGGAGCACTCATCGCTTCTCCCATTCCGCTCCGTTGATGCTATGTGTTGATGGCTCATATCTTCACATGTGCCAAGGCCTAAGAAGAAAATTTCCTGCAATTTTGCTTTAAAGCAAAACAAGGAAAAAAAAAAAGGGAAAAGGAATTTTTTTTCTTTAAAAGTATTAATGTTTAGCAAATGTTTAAAAATGTGTTAGATCTATAAGAAGAAAGGAAGAGTAAGCTTTACTAATCAGTGCACTTTATCCGCTCTTTCTCTTAATTCCTGTGACATT
Source organism: Olivierus martensii (assembly GCA_000484575.1). Lineage (NCBI taxonomy): Eukaryota > Metazoa > Arthropoda > Arachnida > Scorpiones > Buthidae > Olivierus > Olivierus martensii. Next base: position 36,341 of record AYEL01050487.1, on the reverse strand, counting down.
CAACCCCAAACTGCTTTGTCAATCTTAATCTAGAGCTTCTTTTCGCCACGGATAATAAGATTTTCTTCAAATACCTAACGCGATTAAAGAATTTTTTTTAATGTAATAGGCCTATTGATCACGATATCATCACGCAGAAACTATCGTTAAAAGAATCGTTAAAAGAAAGATTAGGCTGCTTAAAGATTAGCGTGGAAGCAGGATAAAATTCTTTATATTGTGTATAGATATCAGTAATCTTAAAATTTCTTAAATATATAATTTTCTTCTCTTTAAAACGCGATAATAAAAATTGCCTTCAGCCGGATTAAATTTGGGAAGATCAAGAAGATCCTCCAAATTTTTATTATTATTTTTTTCTGGGAGGGTTGGACTTAATGTAGAATCATTATAAATCTGTCTGATTGGAGATAAAAATTCTGTAAGCTCGATTTTTATACGTTATCTTATAGGAAAGTAGGCGGTTACTTTTGGAGGTAAAAATTTTAACGAAAATATTTTATAAATGTAATTTTTTTTTTTTTTTGGATCTGTTCCAGTATAAATAATTATTTCAAATTTTTAAATGGCGTTTGACCGGTTTTTTGTTTTTTCTTGGTCGGAGGAGAGAAGGAAATCTGCAGCGATTAATAAGAAAACTTCTGCCTGAATATGTCGTAATCAATCAAGATTCTATTCTCTTATTGGCTATCCGACATTCAGATTACGTCTTAAGAAAGCTTATTGGATGTTCGGACGTCACGTACTACTGGTACCGCAAACGCCATCTAGTATACAATGATTGCTCTATAATTCCTCTTAATGCATCCAGTGCATCTGTTGCACGCTTGTTTATATATTATATCGCTCTATTTTTCAATAACGGAAAATATTTTCATTAAATTCGCCAATTCCCATCTTGACGACATATTCAAACGAAACAATAAAATAAAAAATAATCGCGACCACGAGTTTGGGAAAAATGGGAAGTGGAATTAACATTTGTGATGCTGAAAAAATTTTTTCTAGACATTTTCTCTGGAAAAATTTCGTCATTTTTAATATTTTTAAATTTGCAACGAGAGAAAATCAACGTGTTTACGAGTGTCCGTACAGAAATTAGTTTTTAAGATGGCGTACTACGAAGGAGTGGGGAATAAAATAAATTTTTAATATTTATTAAATTCGCCTTACGGATTTTTTACTTTACGAGCATTAAAATAAAGCAATTATGCGGAACATAATACGCATATAAGGCTATTAACGTGCCAATTATAACCGCGGTTACGTCTTTATATTAATGAGTTAGGTAGAAAACCGAATTACGGCCATCAAACTTACAGTAGGTTCTGGATGTGTGGCCTTATATAAACACATACATAAAAGTGGGTGACATCACATCTCTTCTCCCAACAGCAGGAAGAAGGGGACAAAAAAAAAAGCAAGCTCTGATTTTACCTCCCCGGTCGGTGTCAGCGGTACAAATGATGCCATTGTGTGCTTGCATTATTCATTGGTAGTGGATAGAGCAGCATGTGGAGTGCGCAACGTCCTAGTCCGTGGATTTGGATATCACTTAGCACCAAGTAATTTCATTTTGGAAATGGAATTGGATTAGGCCAGTGGTGGCACATCAGAATGGACGCTATGATTTGATTTACATGGGACACCGGGAAGTTTCTGTCTGGTGATGATACTCGCAGGTGTCCCTTCACTTGGACACTTCTTCAATGGCTCCACGCTCCAGTTGTGCACTTGGTCATTCTTTCTCTGTTTTTTTTTCTTTTCCCGGATAAGAAAATAAATATATATGGTTAAGGAATTTTATCTATTCTTCGAGTTTTACTTTATCAGTAACATTAAAACCGATTCAGAGCCGGATGAGAAGTGATCAAAGTTTAAACCTCTTCAGCATCTTTACTCTGATTTGTTAGAGACTTTAAAATGCCGAATTAAGGATCCGAACCCATTTATTCCATCTTTAATGAGATTAAAATATGATGATCAGACTGGTTTTTGAGTAAAGTACTTAAAGATGTTAGAAAATCGCATTAAGTTGGCTTTCTTAAGCAGGTTCTGCGTGTAAAATTTTTTATAGGCCTGTGAAAATTATCTAAAGCTGTATAAATTTGCCCTCGATGCAATCTGATATTTTAGATTATAATTTAAGTGACAGTTTTAAAGGTGGGTTTAAGCGATTTTGCAAAATTTCTAATTTTTTTTTAGATTATATCTACGATTATATTATTCAATTTTAATTTTAGATCTACGTTCGATGAATTCTCACGTTTGATTGAATTTAGTTCTAATATTTTTAGATCGGACTTAAAGTAGGCCTTAATTAAGTTGAATAGTTTGTTCCGAAACAAGCTGATGAGGCCAACTTTTGGGTTTTATTTAGAAATGGCAGAATTTTTTTTCGAGTGGACTCAAGCATTTATAATGTATGAAATAATTATCATATTTTAATGATTAAACATTATTTTAGATCCATGCAAAACAATCATTTACAAATTTCCCATTGCTACAGGTGGTTTAAAAGATCATTTATCTAATTCATCTATTTATGCTAAAAAAATTTAATTATGGAAAATAATTTTTGAATTTTTTTTTTGCATATTTATTGTAAATTGAATCATTTTTTAATCATTTTTAATGCTAATAAGGGGATCGGAGATCATTTTATTCCGCTATGGTACAATTAAAGTAGCAAAAGTGTAATCGGGGATCTTAAACAAATCGTAGATTCGCATGTAACACATCGTATGAAAATGCGTTAACAAGGCTGAAACTTATAAAAGAGTCAAACACCTGAAAAAACGGACTTAAGTCACGTATAGCTGGGGGGAAGACTATAGGAGAGGAAAATCTGCCGGAAGCTTGAAGGATTTACTCCGGTTAGGCCGATCGCATCCACAGAAGCGTTGGAAATTCCCCTAATGTCAATATTGATGTTGTTCTGGCACGCTATCTAAGCAGTGGATTAAGCTTTAAAAAGGATAGAAATCCACATGGCTTGGAATGCCCATTATCCCTCCATCAGGATATTAGGAAATGATGCTTATTGAGAGACTAGGTGTGGATTTAAACTTGGTATTCAGCGTGGATGGTCATTCGTATTGCCTGCTCACTCTAAGTGATGGCAGGGTCATTTTTCTTTCTCCTTTTTTTCTAAAACGTTGTCTACTGATTGTTTGATTCGGGACTTTTATGTTTGAAATCTTTACGTAAAAGAAGACAGTTTGCCTTGTACTGCTCAATGTTGTTTCACTGAAACTGCAATAAATCAAACGCTTCCTTAACTTTTAACAGTATAAAAGCCGAACTTAACTTTACAATGGCTGAAAGGACCTTCAATCGGGGAGTACTTCAAGAGAGATCTAATAACAAATAGCCAGGTTTATAAGGTTAATACTGTAATAATACACTTATCGTTTCGAAAATAGATTTATGAGACCGCGATAATTTATAAGTCTCATCTTCAAAATCCCATCGTTTGGAAAGATCAGAGTGAGGAATGGATATGTTCGCAAATGCCAAATTTAATTAGATTTAACTGTATATTTGTTTCATTCTATTGAATCCAGTTAAAAGATTTCTATAAAGCTCATTTACTTTATTTGCTTCGAGAACATAATTTACTTGATATACTTTGACGCGTGGTTAACACGTGTTGCTCTGATAGCGACCTTACATGGATAATGGCAGTTCATTTGTGAGACAAGGTTATACCTCTGAAAATAATTTATTTTTTATCAATTAAATTAAAGAATATTCAGAAATTAAAGAAAAAAATAGTATAAAATCTTCTATAGCAACCATATAAGTACGAAGATTTTAACTTGAAGGCCGATGCTTAGAAGATTCTTACCGATCCATCATCATATTTTAGAGAAAAACATCTTATATAAAATGCAATTAAACTAAATTTATGATCTGTCTATATATATAAAAATATATAAAATAATTTTTACATACAAAAAATATTATTTTAAAAAATTTCTCCAAATTTTTTTCCGACATTTTAATAAATAAATGTCTCTATAATATATAAATTATAACGTAGGTTTTATCGTAAAGAAATCCAAGAAAGAAATAAAATTACTTAAGAAACTAAAAAAAATTTTTTTTCTTATATTTTTAACGTCATGAATACTTGAAAGGTGTAGTGTGTTCATAAGTCGAAAACTCGAGAGTTGTGTATGCCTAAAAAAAAAACAATTTGGAAGGTAGGGACGTGTTGTGACATGTCATTTGTCGTCTTCCCCGTGGGACACACTCGCCAACCTATACTTGAGCAAGTTTTCTAACTATTCTTTCCACCCTATATAACTCCAAGGTAATCAAAGACGGTGACGGAGATTTGTCATGGATGCAATATTTATGGAGTTCACGTTGAATAACTTGGCTTGTAGCAGCTTGGTTTATCAGATTTTTAGTCATTTGATGTTCAAGTAGAATATTGAAGCGTCTTATTTTATTTATTTATAGTTAAATTATGACGGGGGGGACTTGTATAGAAGAATCACGACTTTCAGGTAGATAGTGGACAGGGGATAGGAAAACATTTCTATCCTGTATAAATGTATTTCTAAAAATATGAAATACTATCTTATGAAAACCGATATCCGTGTTTTCTTTAAGTAAATATCGCAAGTTTTTCTATAAAATATAAACCGCTTTAATGAATAATTCAATATTTATATAATAACCGCATTTTATTCTGATTTATTCTAGATTAAAACAGGAATTTTATAAAAGAAAAAAAAAATAATTTATTTACTATCTTAAAATATTAAAATGGAATAAAAGCCAGGCGATTATTAATCATTTTTATATCCGCATTTATTTAATAATAATAATAATAATAATAGCAATTTTTAAAATTTTAAAGATGGATACGCATAAAGAAAAACTTTATCTCTTCTTGGTCTTAAAGCATAATTTAAGCCATAAAGATTAAATTTTTAGACTTTTTAGCGATTCTTTACGTAAAATAATGTTGTATCGGAGCAAGTCTTTTTGTCCTGAGTTTACTTTTCATAAACCACAAACGATTATGTAGGGCCTACGAATCGAACTGTTGCTACTAGTTTAATAAACGCGACAGACAGTTTATATTAGAAAAACTAGCTGATCTTAATAATTTTTTTCGATACTTTAGGGAAATCTAATCTGTAACTTTAACTGAGAAAAGAAAACAAAAGGTTAGAAACCGTTCACAAACAAAGAATGGAGAGAAAAGGGAGAGAGAAATAGACTTTGTCCAGATCAAATTGCTTTAGTCATCTATTAGCCAGTCGAACGGTTCAAGTTTCCATTGATCCAAACTTAGCAAATTAAGTGTTCGATTCAGATTCGGATGACCTTATCAAGTAAGTGGCTTCGGTACCTATCCTTAAGGTGTGAAAAATCCCTACTGCAAGTAGTGTGTAATGAATAAAACATATAATCCATCAGACAAACATCCTCCTCTGTGCTGTCTAGATTTCTCACCCCTGTGTGCCTGATTGCTGCCCGACTTCATTCCCTGTTAATGGCCAATTACATGGCTTGAGTATTCCTAATGACCAAGCTATGATTTCTCGGATAGAAAGTTGTTTTTAAACAAGCTAAATTCTCCTCTCATTCACTATCCCTTCTTTTCTAAATGGTTAACGTAATCCTCATGGGAGTTTTATATTCCCCTTCACATTAAGGTACGCAACTCGACTTAATTGTAACAATAGAAGTTAACTGAACAGCGTATAATTTAAAGAGGAGAACGAGTACATTCTTTGCTGTGTTTTTAATTCGAGACGACAAATTACTTCGTTTTTCGTTTGCACAACCTGTTGTTCCATTAATCGTGTTTCTTTTGTTTTCTGTTGGGCAAAGGGTAGGTCACGTATTTTCTGTAAAATTGTCTGATCTCTAGTAACCCCAAATCATTAGTTTTTCTTACAAAATTGTAATTTGGGTAAAATAAATGAAGGTTTTCTATTAAAATTCCTATTTGAACTTTAAGGAAGAGAAACAGAGAGAGATAAAACAAGGGGAAAAAAATTCGACTATATATTACTAATAAGAGTTTTCGAAGTAACTCATACTACTAAATTATCTAAAATCACCTCTTAACTAGGTTAATACTTTCAATCCTGATTAAATATCCTATTAATTATTTAATTAATGAGATAATTACAATTAAAATAAGCTAAAAACTTTTTAATTTCATTAAAAAAATTATAATAAAAGAAGGTATTTTTTTCATTTGCATCTGTTCATTTAATTTTATTTTTCTTGCATAACAGATTTAATAAGGATTAATCAACGAATAATATGAAAGCTCAGAAGCAAAAAATTAAAAAAAAATCATTCATTAAATAAAGAAATTAATAGATAAAGCTACAATATTTTTTGAGCTTCATGATCAGCATGAATCATTTTTAACATTTATTTTTACGAGTTTGTCGCAAATTTCGAAATCATATTTTAGATATTTTTACGTAATCAGATAGGTTTTTTTTCTTTTTCTTAAGCCCAAAATTATATTTTTAACCGCGTTACAGCGCTACGTAACTGAAAGTGTTGCGTGTTAGTTATATTCCAAGGTACGACACTCGTAACGGTTTTGCATTATAGGGAGTGTTGGGCGTTTCGTTTTACCGACAATTGGTTTTGTTATGACATCTTTGGGTAATATATAAGGTCATAAATCTAGTAAACACAAGTAAAGGGAAATGGTAGAAGCACAACTGTTGATTAGCGACCTGTCAACTATAATCGGATTACACGGTCCAGTCAAAATTAGCGACAAGATTATCCAGACATACAAATTTTACTCATTATGCAGTCGTTTGTTGTATCACCGAGGAGTTTCTGATGCTTTACCGAGCATTAGAATATACTGAATTTCGAATTAGCAGTTAAAATAGCATATGGAAAACATGTAGAGAAAAATCTAATTTATTTTTTCTCCATTTTTTTTTCTGTAAAACGAGGTTCGAATCCTTGTTTGTTCTCGTAAAAAAATTAAAATTTCGTGACAGAAATCGTGATCGGAATTAAATAATAACGAAAATGTCATTTAGATAATTATACGAGAATGTACGACCTCAAAGAAATCGCATAAACTAATCAAGTTTTGACATTTATGACTCGATTTTTTTTCTCTTCTCGTCATAATTATAATAAATGGTTGAAAAAGTTGTTTGTCTGATTCTTGCATCATTTCTTAGTCTATTTAAAGTATTTTATTTACGTTCTTAGCTATAAATGGCATTTATGTGCCTCATTATTAATAATAAATTATGTGGAAAAGTAGGTCTAGGGCCTATTTTAATCGCTACACGTTTAGCTGTTGTAACAATTAACTTTTATTAATTTAATTCGCCCGATTACAGATTCCTGATAGATCAAAAAATAAACGATATCAATCTGTAACATTTTTATACTTACACGTCAGAATTAAATATATCGAAATTCAATTAATCACGAAAATGATAATGAGGAAGTTTTGTATGATGGATAATGGCGATTAGAGTCCAAGGCTGTGACCGTAGGGCTAAGAAGTGAATTGTGTGGCTGAAGGCTACATTGAATGACCATACTGTAATCAGGACTTCGCTGCGTCAGTGACTCTCCCTCTTCTACCCCCAAGTCCCTCCCAAGCTTCACTGTCCCATCGTTGATTGCACTAACCTCACAATGCACCTAAATCAAATGGCAGTAGGACAATTTACCTTAATCAGGTTACTAATAAGAGTCAGTAGAAAAATTCCTATTCTTTTTTTTTCCTTTTAGTGTGCGTGGGAGAAGCACTGGCTCTTTATGGTCAGCTGGTCAGGTCCCAGGCTGAATCTAATGTTGATTTGCACTTTGTGCTGCAGACACTGCAGGACGATTGCTAACAAGATCAAATCCACTCCCCTCCATCGTTCTACCTCTGGGCAAACATCGAAATGATGTTTTACAGACTTACTACAAAAGTCTAGTTGGGAATTTAATCTAAACTATCGATAACATTTTCTTTTAGGGGATGGAATTAATGTCATTCTTTTAGGATCTTGAGATGTTGGTGATTTTAGTTTTAGAGATTAGCTAACGATGTGAAGTTTTAGTTATGACAGTCTGATGTTGAAGATCAAAATACGGTTCTTTTTTTCTTTTTATCCGTTTAAGGAAGGTACGTTTTAAAAGAATGCCTGGAGATTTTTTTCCTTTACATTAAACCGTCTCATAGGTTATTTTCGTAGAATAAATCGAGCCATGCACAGCATACAGCACAATCTACAAAATATGCAAAACAATCGAAAATTTCTTCAATCTTTACTAATTTGCATCGTTCGTGATAATCGATAGACAACACTCGTTCGTTTTTCCAAGGAAAAAAAATTCCTATCGTGATTTATTCGTTGCAAGAAAACGGTAATGTAACAAAACTACATTTTTTTCCTCTAAAAAATACAGTTTAAAATATCTAAATATTATTTAAAACGGAAGAAAAATGATAAAATATGACAAATATTCGTAGAAAATTTTTAAATTGAGTATAGATATTTCTGCAGAAGCGAGAGAGATGCAGAAACTGCAAGGCCTAAGAAGATTGCCAAACGGAGAGCCACTAACACGATCAAAGTAAGCATGAACGAACTCGAGTCGATGACCGAGTATTCTAAAAGTTACTAAACAGAGATCAATGCATCCATTATAGAATTTATAAAGTAGAATTTTATCGAAATATACTTGGAATATTTTATTTTTGTTTCTTTTTTTTTTTAAGAAACATAAAAGCCATTGAGCAAAATCGTTATCCTTGGTTACGCATGGCAAGTCGGAAAATTTATTAACGATCTGAAGATTTCTTTAAAAGGAAAAACAAGGCACTGAAAATCCAGTATGACGAATGGAAAATTTTTTAATTAATATGTCAATAAGTGGAGAAGAGAAAAAGTAATTTATCAAAGAGAAGCCGAAATCATAGGAATCTATAAATGCAGAATAATCTTTGTTAGTTTAAATAAAAAAAAGTGGAGAAAAATCTTATAAATTGTAAAACATGAATTATTGGTATATATTACAAATATTTTTTAACTTTTTTTTGAAAGTATAAACTCGTAATCATGTAAAAAATAAATTAAAAAAAAAAATGATCAATCACACTCGATCGAAATTAAACATAATTTTCGGAAATTTAGAATAAGATTGACAATGTCAATACCCACTCGGAAAGAAACAAAACAAGAGTGGTTAAGATTCAGACCTTTTCTTGCGCTGCCAAAATGATGTATCGACAGATTAATGGGTAATAACCCATAGAGACTAAGCTAGCATGGAGTGGTTGTGCCATACGGATTGGCGAAGTCAATTGTCATTCTGTTGAGGCCGTGTACGTCTCATCTCACAGAATGAAACAGGCGAAGATGAAAGCCATACGTCAAATAGCAGTCCTTGTTGATTAAACTCCTCCGAAGAGGCGGCCTGGGAGAAGATAGCGAGAACTTCTATTTATCTGAAATTGACAGCCCTCTTGCAGGGTTGGGAGTCACCTTCCTTCAAAGACACCTTAGCTAACAGAGCAGAAACATTATCACAACGATTTCTTTTGCCAAGCAGCTAGTTGTAAATCACCCAACTATAAACACCCATTCATTGTGACCCATAAATTTCCTGTCAAAAAACAGCATGGTCCTTATAAATGGAACTAAGACTGTTAGTCATACAAATGTGTATATTTGTCGACTGTTCTTTCGCTGCTATGAACATACTTTACCATTCCCCTTTTTAACTCTTAATGTTACTTTTTTTATTTTTTTTCTTTTTTTTTTTTTCTTTATTTTATTTTAACCCAATTGGGGTAAATGGAAAGGTGGTGTTTCTTGTTGGGTTCTTGGTAATGATTTTTAATGGTGTGTCTATGGGACGATTGACTGTTCCTTTATAGATGAGTTCGGATAATCGGGACAGGTAATTGGAAGTCTTTTAAAGTTGATTTTGCCGTTTTAAGAGTTCATGTTTCTTACTTAAAGCCATGACGATAGATCATTGGATGAAAAGTTTAACTATCGTCCTCTTGGGATGATTCATCGAAGTCTCTCTCAGACTGTACGGATCCTCGTTAATGATACGAAATTTTAGAAAGCGAATTACTGTATATTAAACTCGTGACGTGACCAACTATTTTTTATATATCAACAGCTAAAATTCTCGGAATTAAACCCTTATTTTCCATTCTTTACATCTAGAATAGCATACAGTGCATGAGAGATTTATACCATAAAACTAAATAACTGTCTAGATTTATTGATTTATTTAAGGATAACCAGAAAAAAGCTTTTTTATGATTCTTACAGTAACAGTAGCGTAATTACTTTTGTCACGTCGTCAAAATGTTTTAATTAACTCATTAATAAATTGAATATTTATATTTATATGGTTAGTTGTTTGTGTAGTTTAAACGAAGCGAGCGATTTTTTCCCCTCGCCACATCGCATTAAATCGCCGACTTTTTCTTTCCTAGATAATAGCCAGGAATAAATACATTCATATTGGTTTCAGAGTCGACATGTGCCATAACCCATACTCCATAGTGACGTCATATTTGCGAGTCACGTGACAGGAAACCATTAGAGTCAATCTGGCAGGCTAAAGTTAAGCCGAATAAATGGCAGATATATTTCTATCTTCCCATATTGGAACTCCAGTAATGAAGTTGACCTGTCACTAGTACAATAGTAACGACACCCGCAGCTCGTCTATACTTCTTGATCTCGTACTAAATCCTATACAATAAATGGTTGTAGGAGTCCTGCTACTATCGACATCATATTCAGACATTTATATTGACATACAGACCCGGCACGGAAAAAAGAAACAGAAATTAGGTTGGATGTATCTGTGAGTCAAATTCTTAAAGTCTGCGAATCCGCCTCTCTCACTCTGCTTGTGAATAAATTGATATAGAGCCATACCACACTTTGCTTTTGCCGCTAGATGTCCAAAAAAGGTACAACCCAAACTGTATTATTCTAAAACCATCCTCAAAGGAAACAAATAGCCCGGTAGAACAATTAAATTATGGAAACTACAGTCGACTGTATCTGTGCAGTTAATCCTCCCAGGAAAGCTGCTATACTGTACTTCTACACCGTGCCCTCAAGGTTTGTCAAATTCTCCCTATAATGGGTGTTAGATCGGTGGCCCAGTCACTTTGTAAACTTTATTACGCAACCCAAGGCGTGTGTACATTGAATTTAAACTCCTTTGCTTCCTTTCTCTTTTGTTGGAAACAGTATCTGACGGCTGAGGTTTCTATGTCTCTCAGGGGTGAACATCTGCTTTAGGTGCTCCCTGCTTTCTATTAGAATCTCTGCAATGACTGAAAAGCAAATAAGATTCGAAGTCTGAAATCATTCCAATAAACTTATTCACAGAATTTCAATAATGTATAAACTCCAAGATCTGCTTTAATACGAATGTGTCAATATTTATGAAACTTTTATGTTCTGGATACAAATTACCGTTTATTAGAAATCATTTTTTAAAACAGAAACTGCAATTTTTTTCTTCCACCGCTTCTACAAACAGTGCATGATAACCACTAAGAATTTCTTTAATGGTTAACATAGAATATTCTAATTTTGTAATTAGAAAAACCAAAAATTAAGCAGTTTTAGTTATTCATTTATCAGATGTGTATTAGTTAAAAATTTGCATTTTGTTTTTGTTTAATTAGAAATAAATATATTTAAAATTTTAGCATAATTTTAATTGGAAGATTATCTGCAATAATCAAGTAAATTAAATTACCTTGTTTTATGGAAATTTATGTTGTTATAAAGCAAACAGATTTATCTTGAAAAGTCGAAACGAATGACACGTTTGCATAATTATTTTTCAAATATACATTATAAGTAGTTTACGAAAACATTACTGACTTCTTTTACATCGATTTTACTTAAAATAAAATTTTTCGACTTGACCGATTATTGCATATAATCCTTCAACTTTACTTCTTGCAAACTGTACAAAAATGATGAAAATTCTCATAAAAATTGAATAATTATAATAATTTGAGAAGTTTTACAGGCGATGGTTAGTATTAAATATTTTAAAATTTCGACGAATCGCTAAGAAAAATTAAATTAAACAGACTAATATGAACGATGTTGTGTGCATGTTGTAGGTGCTCCTCTTCGTCCGCGATCTATGACAGCGGTTGCCATGGAGATATTTGAACAACATCAGGGGACACACATCCTCCAGGTGAGTAATATCATTTGATGTTTGAACCTTTAACTATGCACACATTAGCCGTATAAAATATGGCGCTTTTACTTCATTATCATCCGAATGAGGAAGCCGCTCCAATCTGGCTTGAATAATTAAGGAAATGAATTTCTAGCTTCATTTGGTCATTCTTTTTTTTTTAATGTTCGGAAATTTAATTGTCAAATTTAAAATATTATGTTTATTTATTCGAAAAGTAGAGAACGAATTATTATTATCATTAGTTTTTAAAATTATATCTCTGCCATGATCTCTGCAAACAAAGCGCTTAAATAGATCAAAACACGTCTAAGAATTATAAAAATTATAATTTATAGATCTAGATTTTCTGGTTAGTTAAAACTATTCTTTTTTATGGTTAAAATTATGAAGTCAGATAGGTGTTCTGATGAAAGAAAGATTTATTATTGCTAGAGGCCCGAGACTGTTTCAACAACGGATTTGGAATGGTAATGACGATTAAAAAAAAGGATAAACGATGCTATTATTTATTCGCAATCTCAAAAATAAATTAACGACATTAATTGTAACATTATAATCAGATTTATTTTTAAATTTTAGAGATTTATTTTATTTTTTTCCTTATTTAAACAAGCAAACTTACTTACTCGAAGGGTGTCATTTAAACCGACTGACAACACGTTATTGATGCACGTATGGTATGAATTCAAACTAGTAATTTGTCGGTAGCCTGTAAATACCCGCAACGCGTGATAGTTAAAACACCTACGTCACGAATTTCGGTGGTAAAGTTACGTGTAGGTAAGAATCCTATAAATCTTCTTCGACTCTATAATCTCCATTCTCCTTAAGTAATTACTGTAACAATGGTTTAGCTCCGCTCGACCGTATCACGTTTTGTATATTAACACCGAAATTTTCTCATGCCACCAACTTTATTATTATTATTTTTTTTAGACAAAATTTCGTGTTTTATTTGACTTTTTTTTTTAAATAAAACTTTTAATATTATCATGCAATTTATAAAACTAGGAAAAAAATTACCATAAAAAAAATTCGCAATAGAATAAACATTCTGGGAACATTCTCCGAAGCTTAAAATGAAATTCAGTTACTGACAAGTTCTTCAGGAAAACTGTAAATGAAGCCACTTTTTACCTGGAGTTTTTGGCCGTTTGACATCTATATGATTGAAAATAGAGATAAACTATTCACCTTTCCTATCTTATGCTGTATTTAGAATTATAGTACGTTTCTAGAGCGACTGGTTAGAGAAATAAGAAAAAAAAATTGTGCGTGATTGGCCTGGGGTACTTCATAACACCTTTCAAATCATCATCATCATCGTCGCCACTACCATCGTGAATTTCTTTTAAAGTAATCTTTCTTTCAGGCAAATGTAAATATTTTTCATTTACTTATCACGCGAATTTTCGGCCCCATCAGTAACATTGATACCTGTTACGGCATCTACCCGTCAGGAGCCCAAAGTAGAGAGAGTACCTTTCAAAACACGGAAGAGCAAAGCTCAAGGTCGTCGACTAGTGCAGCAGGATTAAATCTCGCTCAACCTTTTTACATATTATAATACTTTAGCTGATTGTCTACCATTTTTCTATTAATTCGTCCGAAATTGGAACAGATTTCAATCAAATTCGATCAGGAAAACCCATACAATCGACCGCCTCGTATGGAGGTTTGAGTAATAAACTCCGTAGACAATAGCACCTTATTAACAACGAATAACTCGTAATTTTGGGAATTAATAAAGATATCTGTAATAAATTTTACTTTAAAATGCGCTGGGAACAAGTAATATTTTAATTATTTCGCACACTAATGCTAAAGGAATGCTAACTTTCCTAGTAATAATGGCAAGAAAAAAACTGTTAAAACTATATTACAGCAATTGAGAAAAGAAACCAGTTTATGTGCATCTAATAACAAATATTTAACGTCGGTAAATTATACTTTATAATGATTTATTTAAGCGAAATTTCGTGTAAGATCTTTAGTTATATAATGGCGCATCTATGTTTTATTATACGCCTTACTAAGAAAATAATTACTAAAATTAAGACCTTACTACAAAGAAAGATTACAAAAAAAAAAATCTATTTTTATTCCTAATCTACTATAAAAGTTGTATTAAACAGTCTTATTAAGTTAAAAGGTATTTAAATAGCACGCATTACAGTGGAGTCTATTTTACGACCTCATATCTCAATATTAGATAAGAGAGCAGAACCATCTGTCGAGAGATTAGGCAACTAAAATTCTATCATATTTATATTTTTTCTCTCTACTTTGTTTGAATTTTATTTTATTTTTTTGCAGTCTTTAGACGGATTTGCATTCGCTTTAGCAGCTGATGGCAGGTTTTTGTATATTTCCGAAACGGTTTCTATATATCTTGGACTTTCTCAGGTAAGTTCCGTTTGGTTTATTTATTAAAAACATGGTTTATTAGTGCATAAATATGGTTAAGGAGTAACTGTAACCAATATTAAATAGTCGTTTTGCTATGCAAAACATATTCTTGAGGTTTAAAGACTGATACGATCGTTGATCGGTTTCTTAACAGATATATTTAAATTTCGAGTGGGTCTTTTCTTTCTTTTTTTACTTTTTAACCTACGCTGTTTTGGCAAAGACTCGGAGACTCCCAACCATGTTTACAAAACAGACCACACTCGTTTAAAATTCCGTAAAAAAAAAAAAAAAGAAAGAGAGATTTAGTCCCACCCATAGCAATTGGTGTCGACCTTTTTCGATGCGTGGGTTGAAGAGGAACATCAAACTTCTTATCACCGACTTTGAATCATCAACTTTTATGGGAATACAAAATGGACTCGAGATTTCTAAAATAAAAATAAAAAAAAATCAACTAAGGGGAAAGAAAAAAAACACACACACACACACACATACGCATTTTGTGATCCTCCCTTTTACCTTTTTATACAAAATTCATGGAATTTTTAGCCGAACTTCGTTAAGGTAAGAAAATTTACTGCTGTGTCAAGTTGATGGGGCAAGGTTGGCGAGAAGGAGAAATCTGCAGTTCCTAAAATACCTGAGAGGCCATCTAGGTACTGCTGGAGGGTAGAGATACTAGACTTTTAATCTAATGAATGTGGGGTTAACTTTAATAAGAACTCGAAAATTTCTACGATGTATGGCAATAAATTACCTTCTTAACATTGCAAAGTTTATAGAATCGAAAAACACTCTTCGGGTCCAAAAAAAACAGTCTTTATCGTTATAAAAAAAACGTTTATATCGCGAAATTAATATTTATATCTATAATTATCTGATACGTTATCTGTGCCTATAGGCATTACGTTACGGATGTATTATGTATACGGTACTGTAAATGCACTTGTAATACAGAAATAACATCATTAAAAAAGAGAGAGAGATGCTTAAAGCTTTATGGTAATTAATAAATTAAAGAATAATTTTCCGGGCTCTTTTTTTTTATTATTATTTTTGCAGTACGAGAGATAATAGTTCTTATTTCCCAAAAATAATCACCGCATCATTCAGATAAATGTGTTAATAATGTTATCGTTTCCGAATGATAGCATCTAACGGAGCGTGGAAAGTATTGGTGTAACAATATAGTTACCTACAACTGCCTATTAAATGACGAATGTCATAAATGTGACAAACGTGTCGAGAATAACCAATGAATTGTCATATATTTCTGTAGTTTTTTCTTTTGTCACACGATCGGGTTACTGAAAGGGGACGGGAGTCCGGAGATTTAGCGATATATATATTTGAAATTTTATTTTTTTCTTGTCTTTTAAAGCAAAAATGTCGCGACAAAAATCTGGACTTGAAGCAAATTAAGCGACGCATGCGTGATCTTTAATTGCATTGAACTAACGTGATTATATGTACGGATCACGCATGCGTATTTGTATTAATTTTGTTTGTGGTATGCTCCGTAGAGAGATGGAGAGCTTGGAGACGTCTTGGTTGTTACAATCTGATTAGTGGCTTTGATTATCCAAGATAGATAGCTTTCTCTCTATCTCTCTCTCTCTGCTTTCCTTGCGTGTGATTGCTTCATTGAAAATATTATTAGGAATAAACACTGCTTTAGAATCGAATGACGTCCATATTTTAGATTTTAAACTAATCCGGAAACGTTTTTATATAACGAGTCAAATAATTATAAAATTTTTCCACCTGTTCGTTCCGTCTCCATCGTTATGGGAAGAAGATCCAGACCAAATTCAATTTGACAAATTTATGGGGTCATTTGTTATAATCAATTGGAAAATAATCTTTACGTGATGGCTCCTAAAAGGTTATATAAACCCAAACCTGGAGCCGTAAATTAAACTTCCAATAATGTTTTCTTTTAGTTGTCCGATAGGATATTTTAAATTAGAATGCAATTATTTTTAATGTTTTTATACTCGAATTAAAGTAATTTTTATGATCTACACAGGTAGAAATGACAGGGAGCAGTATTTTCGACTACTGTCACCAGCAGGACCACGCAGAATTAGCGGAACAATTAGGTATCAATCTAACTCAGACCCAACCTATGCCCTCTCCGGGATCAGTTGGATCTGATGATGGATCATCTTCCGCACCTGGTGGACCATCAACCCCAACAGGCCTCGAAAGGCAAGGTAACTGGTTTGTTGCGATGTCTAACACAAATGGTACATATTTTTTCCGATGATTTACTTAACCACCTTAAAATTAAACACTTTAAAATAGCGTTAAGTTAAATAATTCTGCTGCTCGTCTTATATCGAAAATTTTGTAAGTTGTTTCAGTAATATTACAAATTTGACGGTTAAAAACTATAAAAAATCTTCTAATTCAACTCATTTATGCAAAATTTCGATAACAGTTTTCATTGTGATAGTTATAATTTAAAGAGTTTTAGTTCGAACTTAAACTTAGAAATTATCAGCAGCATTTATAGATTTATATAGATCAGAATATGAATTTTTTCTAAGATAGAACCGAAAGGTGAAAAATATTTATTAATTTTCGTTCCATAGATGGCAGCACGTAACAAATACCCCTTCGCCATTATTAAAAATGAGGAATATCTTTACATTACTTCGAATATTCTGTAATTTTAAAATAAAGATAAAAATGAAATATATGCTATAAAAATAATTTTATAATTTTTTCGTATTTTTTTTTCTTCCTATAATCAGCTCCAGTTATGACATTGAACAACACAACACCCTACAAAGGTTTTGAAAGGTCGTTTTGTATTCGAATGAAATCTACTCTGACGAAACGTGGTTGCCATTTCAAGTCTTCAGGTTATAGGGTAAGTAAAGGATGAGGGATTGGTTACAGGGAAAAAATAATAATAAAAAAAAGAAAAGGTACTGTAGTTATTTTACGACCAATCTCTCGAAACGTTTGATATCTTCTGTCTTATCAGTTGTAAAAAGAAAAAAAAGTTGGGAAACTCAGATTATCCCGAAAGCATTGGAAGAGTTCAACAGTTTCGCCAACTTGTTTCACTTTGTAGCATTGTTTAATTGACTGTAATTATCAATAGGGACTGTATACGGACGAGTGGTCTGTTGTCTAGCAATTAGGATACTAACTACGGAGATTTACACAGACTAGTAAGGTCCACACTTCCTCATTACTCTTCATCTAGTGTGTGTGGCGATTGCATGCCGCTTTGGGAGTTTTCTCGGATCTCATTAAACAGTATGTTATGTCCTGGAAAAGTTGTTAACGTTTGCCTTTTCTAATTGTTACTAGGCTGCTCCGGGAATTATTGCCTTTGGGGCTTTCAAAATCTTAAATGCTAGAAAGAGACCTATAAAACTGACTTAATTTTCTATCTATCTAGATTGGTATTCGGAACATTATATATTAGGAACTGTGCCGATAAGATCGGGATTCAGAAATGTTTGCAATCATTTTAATGATTTGTAATTGATAGAATGCTTGCAGAGCGATGGCGATGTGTTTTTAAACTAAATAATTCGAAGTTTCAGCTCAGCATATACGAGTACGATATCTAGGCCTAATATGTAATTTTCTGTTAGATAGACACTTTTTTGTCTAATTTTGGATCTCCATCCTCTCTTGATCATCTTTTTCTAGCTAATTTGAAATTCTGTTATAATTTTGACAATCTTTATTATAAACTGAACATATGTTCTAATTTTGATTCTCTTCTCTGTATCTCTATTCTAATATTTTTAATCTTTTTTTCTGTAATTTATATCCTCTTCTAATCTTAATATTCTTTCTTTAATTTGCATCTCTTCTAATTTTAATCCTTTTGTATCTGTTTTAATTTTGATTGTCTTTCTCTAACTTGTATCTCTGTTCTAATTTTGATCCTCTTTTATCCAGTTTATTCCTCTTTTCTAATCCTGATTCTCTTTACTCTAATTTATATCTCTGTTCTAATTTTTATCTTCTTTTATCCAGTTAGTATCTCCGTTCTAATCTTTATCCTCTTCTTTCTGTAATTTGTATCTCTGTTCTAATTTTGATCTTCTTTTATCCAGTTACTATCTCTGTTCTTATCTTGATTCTCCTCTTTATCTAATTTATATTTATATCCTAATTTTGAACTGTATCTATTAAAATTTAATTTTCTCTTCTTAATACGATCTTCAGTCTTAAATTCTTACTTTTCTTCTATCTCGTTTCGATTCGGCAATCAAAACAATCTTCAATTCTTCATCAGACGAATTTTTCTACTCCAATATACGAGCCTTCATTACACAGAGGCACATTAAAGTGGTAAAATGGCATTCAAATAACCTTGACAGAAAATTAGTTTTTTAGTAATAGATGTAATGCCGTTTCGCCACGGCTTATAGAGAATGAAGGGGGAACGTAAACGATTTTGCACTCGATTTTTATCACAACAGAGGCACCGATCATCCCCTCACTTTAAATGTGGGCAGTACTCGAGAGACTAGCGGGATGCTACCCTTCTTGCTTGATCACCCCAAAAGAGTGAATGGTAATTAGATGGGTGCAATTGCATTAGAAGTAAAAATTGCTTCCAAACTGAATAGAAATTGCCATGACTATTTTATGAACATTTCGATTACTCTTTACTTATGAGTGATTTTTATTTTATAAATGCCACCATTGTATCCATCTTTCTCTCTCTCTCTCTCCTTTTTTAATGCAGTGGGAGTTCGAAATGGACGAATATAGATGTATTTTATTTCTTCTATCATGTACTGATTTAATCACCGCAGATAAAACTTTTGACTATAAATCAATTAGCCTTAATCCCATAACACGTGATGGGAGTTACTGATGTACGACACGCAGTATTGTAAGTCTATCGAATCTTCTTTTTAAAATCATTACTACTATCTACTATTACCACCGCCACTACTAGATAAATATTGCACAATTCTATCGAATCCCAACTAACTTAACGCGAAAACAATGTTACAAAATAATTTCTAAGGTCCTAATTGTCTAAGTTTTGTAGCATCCCGTCCATGTCTTCGGATCGCGAGTAATTGGAGTTTTAACGTAGCGATCGAGTGAAAAAAAATTGCACTTTTTTTTTTCTTGGGGGAAAAAAAGTACAAAAATTTCTTCATAAGAGGAAGAATATTATGGATTTTTTTTAAATATTTTAGTTTGAACCGGTAAGTCACTTATAAAGATTAGTTTCCATTCGAGCATTTTCACAAATCAGACTAGAAAATTTCATTTTTGGAAAAAAAAATAATAATATTTTTTTTTTCTTCCACTTTTTCAAACATAAAGTAGATTTGGTAGATAACTGGTAAATACTTTATCATTTTAACGTCATATTGAATTATAAATTACACGCTGGCCGAACGATAAATAACGGGACATTACCATTCAGAGCAATTCAATGTTTCTCCTCTCCGAAGAACGTGATTGCAATGCGAATATGTTTCTTCCATATTTTCGCTTCGGTAGTTTAATGGAATTAAAATAATCAGTCCCTTCGAATTATATCTTCAATAGTAAGCTCCAGGGAACTTTCTAAAATATTCGCCTGATATCTGTCATAAACATTACCGATCCTTGAAAGATTAAAGATGTATGTAAAAGTTGCTAGAGTCGGACTTATTTAGAACAATTATCATTAAAATAAGAGAGATAATCTTTAACAGAATGTTAAAAAATAAAGATTGCGTGTTTTCTTCGATTCCTTTTTTTTCATTAATAAAACAAGCTCCCTGTAGGATCGGTTTTCGATGATTTCCCTATAGATTATTTTTGTAACCCAACCCGCAACATCTGTTTATAGATTAAAGGCTCGCCGGCAGCGTATTTCTTCTATATCTTTCCTAGCTAGTAAATATGTGGTGGATAAACAAAGATGCCCGATCGAAAAATATCAACATCATTTTTCTCCATTCGTTAATCGTATGTACCCGCATTATATAATGCTAATTTTTGTTCGAAAGACTATCCAAATTCAAGTTACAATTTTTCAGGATTTATTATTATATATATAGTTTATTTTACTTCAAAAATTTTGAATGGACTCTATAAAATACTATATTAAAATTTTATCATGAGTTTGTAGCCTTTTTTTATAATTTTAAGTTTTTTAAATAACTCAATATGAAAAAAAATCTCTTGGCTCATTTATCATTTCGCGCTTTCGCAGTTGCAAAACTTGAATTTATATCTTAAAAAAAACTTTGTAAAAATGTTTAAATAATACGTAAGTGAACACTTTAAGGATTTAAATGGAATTTTAAGAGTTTTCTTCGAGTTATAATTTAGATTTAATTACTGAATTAGAACTATAACCGTACATTTAATCTTCCAGAAACACTACAAAAATTAAATTTATTTAAATACAATTTTCCAAAAAATAAAAGTTACTATCAATAAAATAACTAAAAATATATACACTAAAATATAACTATAAACTAAAAATATATATGCAAAAAAAAAAAAAATTATCACATGAAATGTCTACTTTTCATAGACTTGAATGTGAATTTATGCTAAAAAATTTATTATTTAAGTAGTTGAAAATCAGTAATAAGTTAATTTTTCACTTTTACGACCTTAAATTTTCATAAATTCAATAAGAATCATAACTCAAAAAAATATATATCCCGTAAGAGATTTAAAATTTCCATATGGAAATGCACAATATAAGATTATAACATATTTCTCTCACAAGTTATTCATACGAAATATAATTCTACATCGATAATTTATTATTTTTTAAAGAGTGCATAATAAAATAAAAATAGGACAGGTCAAAGTTAACTTCCTCACAATTGGAATCACAAATGAAATAAAATAAAATTTCTATTAAAAATTTTTTTGCCATAATGTTTATCATAAATAATGTTTTCTACTTAATCTTAAAGAAAAAAAAAACTTTTTTATAGCTTATTTCTTTGTGAAGCATGTCAGCATATTTCAAAAATAAGTTTTTGTTAAAACCAAGAAAACTTAGGTGCAGAAAAAAGAAGCAAATATTTATTTATTTGCAAGATTTTTTCTTTTTCATTTCTCAAACAATTAGTTAGAACTTGGAACCAAAAGTAGTAGGGATTGAAGAATGAGAACAATGCCTAATCTAATTCTAATTGTAATACAATATATAGATAAAAGTCCAACTGCAAAATGCATCTTTTGAGTTAGGTTAACTTAAGGGGGAATTATATTCTGAACTAAGTTGAAAAGGGACATAAATTATTTTTTATGATAAATTTTAATTATAAAAGTATATTAATAATTATTAGATAAGAATACTTTAATTTTACTAATTACTTAAATTTAGATTAAAGTTTGTTCTAAATCAGTGCTGTCCAAAAGACAGCCCACCAAGCCATTTTATGTGGCCCGTGAGGCTTTCACAATTTGATACAATATTCTTTTTTAATGCTTTTTTCACTTTTATTTATTACTTTTTTAAAGACATTAATAAAAAGAATCCTAAAATTGAATTATATTAACTCAATTAATTAATTTTTCTTAATTATTAGTAATTATTTGATGATCAACAAGCTATCGATGACATCACACTTTTATAAGACTTTTAATGACGTCAATTTTAAGTTATTTTTTGTTTCTTGCACTCACTATTTTGGTTTTGATGATCAACAAGCTATTGATGACATCACACTTTTATAAGACTTTTAATGACGTCAATTTTAGTTTTAGCTATGTCAGTTTAAAGTTTTGAACAATAACTTTTAAAAATATAGTCATTTTTTGTTTCTTGCACTCACTATATTGGCGATTGTGTAACCATTATTGTGAGATTAATTTTATTTTACTGTTTAATTTAATTTTACATTTTAATTTACTGTTTAATTTTTATTTTACCGTGAGTTTGTTGCATTTGTAAAATGAGTGAGAAAAAACATAAAATAGAAAATGAAAACTGAGTGTATCAGAAGCAGTGGTAAAAATGACTTTTTCATAATAAATCACACGAGTAAATTGCTTTGTTTAACAAATGTTTTCGTAACTTTTATGATTTTGGTCGAAAAATAATATCAATGTTTCGTAGTACTTATTTTTGTGAAAGTACATTTTCTAATATGAATAGTTAAGAATCGATTCAGAACCTGCCTTGGAGATTTTTCTCTTTTATATATTCTGCAGGCTAGCTACAACAGGAATGGATGTAAATATCCCAGCCCATGTAATTGCTGCTGCCCAACCTTATTTATCACATTGAATAGGTACATACATATTTTTTTTATATTTTTTAACTCTTTATATTTTATAACTTTTTATTAACATGTAACACATTTAGTGGATGCAATCTGGTAAATATAATTTTGTAATAAGGTTTGTTAATCTGGAAATTAAAATTTGTTTCCAAAAAGTGTTATATTTTTGCATTCTGTTTGTTGAGACAATAGTGTACAAAGCCCTCCCCCTCTTTTTTTTGCAGCCCCATATCTCTATTATACATGGCCATGGCCTTCAGGTTCGTTATAATTGGACAGCACTGTTTTAAATTATTCCATTATGAATTATTTGAGTTACACTGATTAGTCATTCCCTGATTTTGTTATATGGTTTACTTGAAAAAATATTGAATATATAACTGTCTAGAATTTTGTTAATATTTGTTTTCCAGACAAAAAATTCAAATATTAGACTATTTCAAAACATGTATTCTACCTAAAATTTACATTGTATAATTCCACTATCATCAGAAAATTATAGTATTAAAATATAAATCTGGCTAAGTTTTTATTCGAAATTTATTTTTATGGAAAAAATAAATGAAACATTAGAAACTTTCATACTTTTCTGCACATTTACAGCATTTTAACTGAAAAATGAATAACTGGTCTAATGGTTCTTTGGGAATAATCTGTAAAAATAATTAAGTTTGACAAGTTTCCAAATTTACTCTATGAGAATTTTTTACAATTTTTTGGAAATATATTTTACATTTGACATTTCACTTAAAACAAAAATGATAAATATTAATTAATTTTTTATATAATAATGAGAAACTTCAAAGAAATTATGTTTCTGATATCAGAAAGATAAAATTAAATCTTAGAACAATCTCTTAGTTATCAAATTGCAATTTCGATAACAATAAAAGTATTTTACAGAATTCAACAAAGATTATTGTATTTTTAATTTTATTATTTTACAGAAAATAAAAAAAAAATTACTTTTCCATTTTCTGTATTCTTCTTCCACTGATCTTTTAAGTTGTGCTTTGTTTTCTTTATTCACTTGATATTGTTGAAAAAATTCACTTAAAAGAGGAGGAAAACATTGAAGAGTAAAACTTGACCAACTATGTGGTGTTTGCTGCATAATGGTACTCAAAATTTCTCTACACCATCCAACAGATAATGTTTCTGAACCTGAAAACAAATATATTTATTTTTAATTTTATAAATTATGAAATAAAAAATAAAAAGATTTTCTCCACTTTTAATATTTGTTATGTATTTTGTCAGTAGGTATTTCTGAATATTTTATAATTAAAATTTTCTGAAGACAGTCAATTAACCATCATGACTATGATGCAGTCAATAAGCTTTGACTGGTCAATGCAATTCACATACATATCAGTTCATGCACAATAATTTGATATATTGGAATCATCCATTTTGTCCTGCTTCCTTCAGCTCTGTATTTGTTAAGTTTTTTAGTTGTTTGCAGAATGCAACCAACTAAAAAACAGCAGAAGAAATTCAATGCTTGATGGCCCAGCATTAAGTCCAAACATTGTAATTGTTGTGTAATTGTTAAACATTGTAATTGCCCTCTGTAGAATTACATCCTGTCCATTCTTTTCTGATTCAATTACAATTTCTTCTTATTTCATTCCAATTTTTTTCTTTCTCCAGTAAGTTTTCTATTCAATTCTTTGTCAGTCTTGTCTATTTTCACATACATACTCAGAGTTCCAAAGTGACTGGCTCATTGAATGGATGATTTGTCTATTATTGGCAATCCATTATAGGGTCTAGCATTCTGCTATGAATACCAGAGACTTTTCTTTACAGTTTGTGGTATTTAAGGTGACAATGTCTCATTTGATATACTCTTTGGTCATTATTATGAAGTCAGATGAATATATTTAGCACAACTCCTATCTATCAACATGCTTTTATCTAACATTGGTGGAAAATATCAGAAAAAGAGATGTGGAGGTGACTCATTAGAGATCATTTGCTTTTCCCTGATTTTCTCTGATGAAATAAGTGATTTTGCCAATGTCATTTCTTGATGCAGTGACAGAGTATTAGAGTTCCTCATACTCTAAAGGCTGAGAGGAATTCCATCCAATATCATACTCAACTGTACTTGGGTGCTGATGGAAAATATTTTGAGCACATCTTTGATTAATTTTTGCTTGTTGATTAAGCTGTGTTTCAAATTATTGATTTGGGTTGGTATTGGTTGGTTATTTACATGTCAAAAATAAGTGTCAACCCTTTACACGAAAAAATGTTTTAGTTTCATTTTTAAGTGAACTATTCATCCGATTTTGAAGAAGTTGTTTTTATTGTACTCAGAATTGAATCATGAACAAATTTGTAATTGTTTGAAATTTTTCCCTATCTGTTACCCGGTTTATGAGCTAAGATTTGCAAATGTCCTCATTTGTGTAAACAGCTGATTTGAAGATCTGATGGTGACTTTCAAATCAGCTGATGGGTAGAACAAATAGGAAGTCATGGATGGGCTATCTGATAGTGGTAGTCCACCCGTGACTTCCTATTTGTTGACATTAACAGACTTTTGAAATCTATGATAGTTATCAAGTTATTTAGAGGAATACAGACCTTTCTTCCAACCTCTATATCTAATTAACTAAAACAAATTGATAAATAACAATTAGTAATGAAAATTTACTCAAAGAACTAGCTATTCATCTAATGAGATAACGTGACTAAGAAAATTTCTTTTAACATAAATATTTATCATGAGAGAACAACTTATTTGCAATTTTAAACATCTGCGAAGAGTATAAATTTTTTACTTTATAAGTACTTCCTTTAATAAAACTAGAAAATTTTAACAAAATAGTATGATGTTAGACAATTTCAAAAGTTCAAATAAATCCCATGCCAGGCATTTTTCTCAAAACATAGTTTAATTATTAATTTATTGATAAGACTATTCTTAGTTTAAATTAATTTAATTCAATTATTAATTCAAGATGGTAATAAACTTAGTCCAAAAAATTTATAATTATTAAAAATATCTATTTAATTTGACGATTTAATTTAACAAATTAAATTCTTCAGATTATCAATCTTTGAATTTGTTTTGACAAAATATCAATGTAATCCATCTATTCCATCTTTCTTAAACCTTACATTCAATAAACAATTTATTAAAAACATTTTAAAATAATTTGATTCATATAAATTATTTTACATGCACAACCTTATTTTGAATCGATTTTTTACCTGTTATATGTATAGCTCTAGCCAATGTTAATATTAACACTTTATTCAATTCTTCAGACTCTCCTGATAAAAGGGGTTTGGGTTCTGTCTGAAACCTAGATAACTGTGGTTGAACTTCTGCACTACCTAATCCAGCAATCAATTTTAGGGCTGTGCTTTCAACACTGTAATCATTAATATTAATTTTATCTTATTGAAAAATTAAAAATTATTTATATACAGAAATTTATTATAATAATACCATAGATGTAATTGAGTTTGGTTAGTCTGAGGCACAGCAGCCATACTATGGAGGTGACTTAATAACTGTACTCTATAGTGAGGCTGAATGTGGTGCAGACGGTAACTAAACATCTCTAACAATGTGTGGAGGATACCCCATGCTTGACTACGAAATACAGTAGGGAGTAAATGACCTAAAAGAGATTTTTAAATTTTATTAAAAATAACTGAATACAAAAAATAAAATTCCATAAAATTCAAATAGTATTCTAAGGGATTAATAAAAATATTTATCATTATAAAATTATCAAAAATTTTTTTGTTAATTTTAATACATCAGTAACTAAATATATACTAACTTATAAATCCTTTAATTCCAAGTGATTCAATTTCATTATAAACAAGTAATCTACTATATGTTTCCACAAGAGCAGGAGCAAGGGAGAGAGATGTTTTAGTTTGTCCTAATTTCATTACATGAGTAACAATATTATGGATGAGACTAAAAATTTGAATAAAATTTGTTGAGAGATTTGATTTTTCAGTTTTATAAAGAAAATTTTAAATGAATACCTCATTTTAGTATGAACAGTAAGAGAATCTAATATACTCATTGACAATGGATGAGTGGGACCATTCACTACTGAATTTGTTGCACTAATTGTTGTTTGAGACTTTTGATTTCCTTGAACAGCTTCAACTAAAACACCCATTGGTCTGGCAAAATATTCTTGATTTGTACTATCTAAATGAATTATATATGGATTAGATAAATTTTTTTTAAATTTCAGAAATTAAAATTTCTTCATTTTAAAAAATAATTAATTAATATTTTATAAAAAATTTAATTAATATAATTATAATTTTTTATTATTATATTTTATTAAATAATATATTTAAATATATGCATTCTTATTAAAAATAAAAATAAAATTATTCATTTTGTTTATATTAAATTAATTAAAAAAAAAAAATTATATCTTAATAGTTTTTCATCTACGATATGGGTTACGTGTCATTGATAAATGAACAAATTATTATTATTTTATTTTTAATTTTTAAATTCGGTTAGTGCAAACGTTTAAAATGAATTATTTTTGTATCAACTTATGCAAATGAGTTATTATTAAAAAAAAGTACTTGTATATGGTTTTTTTGTAGGTGGTGCTAGTCTTGTGTCACCTTCGACCTCAATATACATTCTCTCACAGCAGGAAACAACCACCCAATGTAATGGGTATGGTTGGTTTGGCCATTGCTCTACCTCCTCCCTCAGTCAATGAAGTCAGGTTGGAAAATGATATGTTTGTGACAAGGCTGACTTTTGACTTCAGAATTGCTCATTGTGAACCCAGGCATGATATTTTATTATATTATTTTCATTTAAATGTTACTCGAAATATAATAAATTATTATATATTTTTTTATTTTATTTGTTTCAAAATAGAGTATCGGAATTATTCGATTATACAGCCGAAGAGTTGACTGGTAAAAATATGTATACTTTATGTCACGGTCAAGATGTACAGAAATTAAGGAAGTGTCACATTGATTGTAAGTTCTTTATTTTTATTTATGAACGTTATTAAACTTTATATATTTATAAATATAGTCTACATCTCTTCAAAGGTTAAACTTGTTATATAGACTAGTAATGTAACATTATATGTTAAAATATTCAGTATAATAATTTAACCTGCAATTATTTTGATATTTAAAAATGCAAATTGAAATATTAGTCATAAATCTTAGATTTTTAATCATGAATATATGGAAAAAAACAGAGAAACTCATAAATTATAATGGTATCAGATAATCAGTTATACTAGATATTAAGCTATGGCTGTGATGAGTAAATTTTTATTTTTATGATTATATTAAAGTAATAATGATTTCGAGATAGCATTAAGTGTATTTTTTTTGCTTATAATTTTACAAAAAGTTGTTTTAAATTAAAATGTCTACGAGCAATCTTTGTAAACAGATATTTTAAATAATTCGTCTTTCTTTAATTAAATTTTCAAGTTATACAGCTTCAAGTTTAATTACAGAATATTATATATAAATAATTTATTTCTCTTGTTGTTTTTCTTCTTGAGATTTCAGAAAAATTTTATAGTTTTCTGATTTTTTATGGACTTAACTGATATTATATTCTTATGCTTAACATCTAAATCTATAGATGATATTGGCATAAGAAAATTTTCATTCAGCTTATAAGAATATTATTTTTAAGCAATTTTTTCTCTTGATGTTTATCCAAACAAATGCGAGATGAATCTGTGATGGTTACGAATGAATTTGGGAGTTCGAACTGCAGCGTAGAAGAATGTTAGCTTTCAATATGAAGGATCTAGGATGAAAAACTCTTTTTTTTTTAGAAGGATCAATGCCCGATCTCATCCATCTCCATCTTTGAATGCTCATACCGATCACATCCCAAGTCTGGCTAGCCCATAATGGGCTTCCAACTGATCATTGGAATCATATCTCTCACGTAGCTTTAAACTTCAAGTCACGATTACACTTTAAACGAAACAAATTTTTTTGATCCTAAAATAATATGATGTCAAAACATCTCAAATATCGAAGACTATTCTATTTTTTACTGAATAAAATATAAGTTTCGTACAAAAAAAAATATTATTTTACAGAAATCCAGCGATTCTAGAGAACAGCTGGAATTTTATCTTGTATATGAATTAAAATGCAAATTATAAAAGACAGTTTTCTAACTTTAAAAATTTTTCGTATAATATCAATTAATTTAATGATAACGTACTGGTTTAAATTTTATTATTAAATTTAAACAGGTACTTTCTCATTAAATTAGTTATCAAATTAATGAAAATTAATAAATGTTGCATCAAAACTAAAATTCTTCTATAGTTTGTTTTAAATATTATTTTTATTCCTTTTGAAGTTAGTTTTAACGCAAATAAATGAATTATAAAAACAATTTTTAAAGAAAAATAATTAATGTACTGTTCCTGCTTCGAGTTATTTCAAATATTTCATTAACTTTCGACTTAAAACCATCAGAGGTCACGTAAAGGTGCAAGCTTGCATATTTATGACACAAAATTCCGAAAACTGATTGCACAGTTAGTTATATCGTATTGCAAACTTCTGCAAAAATTTTTTTGCTCGATATTTTAGCATATTTTATAAAATATTCTACACCAGAAAGCAATTTTATAATTATCTCTACGAATAAATTTATCATCATCATCATCATCCAGAGTTATCTGTATGCAAAAATGCAAATTTTATTTTATAATAATTTAATAAAACAAATCTCGATTCGATATTTATATATATTTAAATTTACGAATGTCAAACGTTTGATATAAAATTCAATTAAGCATTCAGAACTAAACTTCTTTATAAATATTTCTTATCTAGTAGTAGATAAGTTATAGAACTGTCTCATTCGTTAATAATGTATTATGCACTTTCTTGAAATGTTAAAAAAAAAGATGACATAAGCGAATGTTTCATTTTGTGAATTTTAATTCACTTGTTATACGAAGACAGAGTTAGATTTATGGAACTTAATAACATTTGGACACGTTATAAACATTTATTAATATAATATATTAGATCGTTGTCGTCAAATAAATGCAAATAGGAGTTTTTTATATATTATAAAATTGAAAAAAATATATATATTACAGTTTTTAATGGGTTGAATATATTAACGAATGCGTGAATCGATGAAAAAATGCAATTTTTGCATTGCATTAAAGCTGCTATCTCTCACTGATCGCAGTGTAGTTTATGTCGAATATTCTCCATTATTGTTAAAATATTCGATTTAAAACAATGAGGAAAAGAAGAATGTTGGTTTTGCTGTTTTAATCTTGTTTCCATAATTATGTGATTGTGAAAAAATCGAGACTTTATAGATTCCTAGAGGGACAAAATAGCTTTTAAACGTCGTTACCGTACTGTTTGAATGTAAGATTCGATGCTAATAAAAACATATGCATATGTATAACGATAATAATAATATAGATGATATGGTTTCTGTGTTATTAAATATTAGATATTCTGGATGCAAGTACGTATAACGATTTACATAAGAATGTCGTTGTGCTAGAGTTTAATATGATAATTCCGATATTAGTGTATAAATTTAATGACATGCGAGTCGTTTGCAGCCTGAAAAGCTAGATATGTATTATATATAGTATCAGGAAGGATTATTAGCGTATATTTAAAGCGAATTTGATAAAAAAAAAGAAAGAAAAAATTCCGTTTTAGGTAGAACTATCATGCGTGTAATGAATGGATACGGAAGCTGTTCTAAAGGAAAATTTAACTCGAATATTTGAAGGAAAAATCTTAGGAATTCGTGGATTATTATGAAAAGAATAAATCTATAGAGGAGCCAAAGAATAAATAAATAAAATCAGAATATATATATATTTGCGGAGATGAAGATGTAAAGTCTACAAGATGAGATTATTAGATGTACAGCAGTTCTTTGGATAATATCAACTTCTTAATGTAAAGTATGATGATATGCATATAAAACTATATAATACAATATATATTAGACCTATATGGATGTATTTTGAATATTTTTTTATTAATACAAAAATAGAATCTATGAGTTATCTGCAATTATTGCTTGGGAAAGACGGTTTCTCATACGTACAGTGTTTGAATAACTTATCAAGAATTTTCCTTTGGAATTTTTGCAACAAAAATTTTAGAATAATAATCTAATTACTTGTAAATATTAATTTAATGAAGTAATATTACAAAGCGTCATCGTTAAAATCCTCAATTAATTGATGATTTATCGCTTTTCGATATAATCCTATAAAGAATGTAACTCTTAGGGATTACGATAACTTTCTCGTGTATTTCATTCAAGAATAAATTTTATTTGCAGGTTTTTGAACGAATTCTTATTTGCAGATCAAATATAATCCAATCGAAAGCGATATAATAGTCGTTAATCATCGTAAGTGTTATATATATAAGATTCTATGACACGAAAGTTTTAACGATATTCTAAACTTGTGTGAGAGAATTTGTAACTTTTTTAAAATATCAAATGAATTATCTTCTTTTTTATAAGTTAAACAAGTTTCATCGTGCAAGTTTTATGCGATCACTGACATTAAAAGTCTATAAAAATTCAATATTGTGCAAAAGTTGAAAAGTCCGAAATTCGTGCACGGAAGAAGCTGCATAGATATTTTTATTTTGATATATATTTTTAAAGATAAGAATTCTCGTGAATAAAAAAGAATTATTGCAATAAAATGCAAGCAAACAAACGATTAAAAATTAAAATTTCTTAAATAATTTATTTGTCTTTTTATTTACTTTTTAAATATCGTTTGTTTTAATCTTCTAAAGTAACTTTTATAGCTAGAATAGTACTTAGGAATTTATTTTAACGAAGATACAAGTAGAAAATTAAGTAAATTGTCAAATTATGATTACATTCTTGTTGTTGGAGTTTCTTTAATTGAGAAGAATTACTTAATTAAAAATAACTATATAGTAGAAGTTGATCAGAATAATTTCTCATTTGCAACTATGGACGTAATTGCAGATTTAAAAGTTTCAATTAAATCTTTCGCCCTGTTACCAGTAAAACATAATTTAACATCAAATAAAACTCTCAAATTATTATTTTTCTTCCAAAATTTTAGATTTAATTTGATTATTTAGCTAAAATGGAAATAATTGAATAAATTGAACTTGTTTTGAATGTTGTCTTGAATCGGTTCGGTTCTGTAAAATAACAATGTCGTTAAATGATAACAGAATTATTGAAAGTAGTTTAAGATATATCTACATAATTGTATTTTTTTCAAAATGAGAAAAAATTGGATTTAATGAAGATAAAAATAGATATTGAGATGAGATCTCTGAAGCACAGTAATGCGTTGAAAGTATAACATGGGATTTTTTGTTAAAAACATCCAGAATAGTATATTTTAGAATTGCTCTACAAGTTCTTATCATTTTATACTAAATTATTATACTTTTAATAGCAGTTATCATATGCAAAATGAGAGAATTTCGCCATAATAGTGAGTGGAGAATATAGATTGATTCCATTTTAATCGACTTTAATATGAAAAACCAATTTTTCTATAAGGTAAAAACATTCATTAAGGCTCATCATAGTATAACATGTGCACATTTTAACCTATTTTAATACTTAACAACCAGCAAAGATCAATTATTCACAAGTAACTTTTATCTGTAGCAGCATTGTCATATTTTTCATAAATTACAGATGTTTAAGGCGTTATTTTATCACTGTTAAGGAGGTATAAAACATAAATGATAAATACAGTAATTTTTCCTCTATAAATTACGTTAATGGGTTTGAAAAAAACGTTTATTTTAACATAATCGTATGATGATAACATGTAACTCTTCTCTCATCTAAAAAGTTACATCGCTATAGAGATGTTATCAGAACTCATGCTGATGTTCTTTAAGTATTCGCTATTAAAATATCATCAGAGTGAGGATAAATTTTAATAGTTAAATAGATAAATAACTAACTTGTGAATTAAAAAATCGGAATTTGGGATTTTTAAATCGATTAATTAAAAAATTTTACGTGATTCTTGAGGTCGGAGGATGTATAAGTCTGAATGTATTTCTGTTTTCCTAAATATGATCGTGACAGTTTTTCTGAAATTTTAAATATGACTTTGGTTTATAGATGCTAATTAGTTTTGATGCATTTGGAGGGAGGGGAAGTATAAAGTTTGAAATTACGTTTATCTTCGTATAACATGTCTAGCGTGTAACTGGCTTGACGATGACTAATGGGAATAGTTGAAAGGCGTTGCCTTTAAATGGCTGTACAACTTTGATACATAAAGTTCTAATACTTTAAACTTTCCGGCATGATTCTCTTTCTTTCTTTCTTCTTTTTTTTTATCATAATCTCTAATATCAGCTTGCAGGTGTTGGCAATGAATTACTGTTCTAAAAGCCGGTAATCATCGTATCCTTGACATAAGTAACGATTTAAACATTGTTTTTGAAGAATATTCAGTAAAAATTCACCCAGTTATACATATACAATTGCTGACTATATTTTAATATATTTAATTTTTATATTTCAGTAATAAATAAAGGCCAAGTTATGAGCGGTTATTACCGTTTTATGAACAAAAATGGCGGATTTACATGGGTTCAGACATGTGCCACAGTTATTATCAATAGCAAAAATGCAGAAGAACAAAGTATAATTTGTGTCAATTATGTAATTAGGTTAGTTAAATTTTTTTTAATTATTAAATTAATTACTCGATAATAACTAATTAATATTTGTTAATTAATTTTTGCATATTAATTAATTTGAAGGAAAATTATTGAATAGTTTGTTTAAAAAATAATTTTAATTTTATTATAAATTTATAAAATTAAATATTATTTATGAACTTGAGTAGAATGTAAAGCTTTAAGGACATTTTTACCATCAAAAAAATTTTTTTACATGTTATTCAATATCAAGAAAGTTTTTGAGTTTTTTTTTTTAACTTTTAATTATAATTTTTGTGCTACAAAAATTTTTTATGGTTAATTTTAAAGATAAACTCTACTCTTCACCAATTGTTACTACTCAACTGAAGTAAATTCGTAAAATTTAAAAACATTATAATGTTCTAGATGTAAATTTTTAATAATAAACACATTTTTAAGACGATAAAAAAAAAAAAAAAACATTCTATGGACTATTTGTTACCAGTCTATAATCTAACTCTATTAAAACTTTCTTCTGATTTATATGAAAGTAAGATTGATAGAGTTATTAAATTGGACTGCAGAAAAACCTGAATATCAAAGTAATAAAAACTTATCATACATCTCTCTAATAAGCAGTGAAAGAAAACTAATTTATAATATAAATATGATATATATACAGTACTTGCCATTCTTCAGTTATCGTTTTTTATTTTTATTTTATGTTATTTTTCATTTTAATATAGATCATGGGATCATAATTGATGTTAAAATAATTTTAAATTCGGGTTTATCGAAAAAAGATTTTTCATATCTGACACTTTAGTCATATATCTATGGCTGATATCTATGGGCGGCAAAAGAAAAGGAGAGTCAACGAAAGTTTAAAACTGATCGTTGTTTCACATGAGTAGTTAAT
This sequence comes from Olivierus martensii, assembly GCA_000484575.1. Lineage (NCBI taxonomy): Eukaryota > Metazoa > Arthropoda > Arachnida > Scorpiones > Buthidae > Olivierus > Olivierus martensii. Next base: position 1,859 of record AYEL01050487.1, on the reverse strand, counting down.
TGTCGCTCATTATTCCGTTTTTCTGTCCGTAGTATTGACCTTTATAAGTAGGCGCTGAAAGGACTTTATTTTCGAATATTTCCATTGTTTAACAACATGTCGTGAGTTAAAAACAGAGTTTTTCCTGGTTACACTTTATTTAAATTCATTTTAAAAATTGTTACTGCCGAATTAATTGGATAGTTGGTCTATAAATCTCTTTCTCTTTTGTGTCGACCCCGTCAAAAGTTATGCTGCAACTAGGATTCGCATTAGAATTGGCCACTCAGTTGGAGGAGCGATAAATCATATTTGTCCCTAGCCCATAAAATAAAATTTAGGAATTTACGATTGTTCTAGAAGTGAATAAATTAAAAATATAATAATGTTGCACATAAAATTATTTACCCGTACACTTCTAGAGTTCGTACAGAAAAGATTTTTACTACTTTCTAGTTATTTTTTAGAATTTTTACTGATGGCTTTATAAATTGCTTTAAACCACGCAAGCATTTATTCTTAAAAAAATAATTGCTATAATGAGAAAAGGAAAGAAAACTCTAATTTTCAAAATTCAAAGTTTGCTGGATAAAAAGAGGATGCTTAGTGGATAAAATGGGACTAAATACTTCATCAAACAAATTTAATAGGTGTATATTAACTTATTTATGCTGTATTTTATAGGGTTTTCCCAATAAGCGGTTTGTTAGACTTATAATCATTCCGTGACATTAAATAATAAAATAAAATCCGTAATTCTGTTTTTAATATTTATAAAATAAAAGTAATAGTAAGAATCTGAGAGAGATGAACTGTGGCCCGACCCCAGTCACAAATTTGGAGCCCCATTCCACTCCGAAAGTAATAGAAATATAATAAAATTAATTAAATAAATAAAAACTCTATTTTGTGTTAACTAGATTTTTTTAATTGCTTTCATAACATTTTTTATATATATATACATACATACAATATATAAAACTCTAAATTTTAGAGGTTCTCTTGGATTTGGAGCTAAGCTAAATGGTTCTGTTGGCTCCCCTCTATCTGTACCTAGTGATAATACAATAGTTTATAAAAATTTGAACATATTTATTCCACGAAAACATAATTAATAAAATGAAGTAATTATAAAATATCCTTAATTCTAAATGATATATATGATATCTAAAGCAAAAAACCCAGAAAAAGTTTTATTGATAGTAAGAAACCTTACGAACATTTTTTTTTTTTATAAAATTAAAATTAAATAGATAGAATTCTTAAGAACTTCTAATAGACATATAGTTTTATTATTAACTTACAATCTGTAAAATTTAAATATACTCTGTGATTTTTCAGTAGGCTTATAAACATACAAAGAGGCAAAGTGAATATATGACATTTTTTTTTTAAGAATTATTTTTAAATGCCTCTATTTGCACTACATGTAAATATTTAGGCAACCATATTATTAACAGAAATTATATTTAACGTGATATATTGTACTTCAGGTTTTTCTTTTTCTATAAAAAGTTCACTAATTATTTCAATTCTGTATTTATGAAGGTTATGTTATGGTGCACGTTATTGCTTCGTATTAATGGACAATAAGTTACACATTCTAACTAGTACGTAATTATTAATATTAACGGAGTGATCGTTCTAGAGCAAAGAAGGAATGCTTATGGCATGTGTGCCAAAGTGGCCCGCTGGTAAATTTTTTTGGCACGCAAAACTTAGAGCAAATATATTGTTTTTAATTAAATTAACCTTCGGATCGGCATCCGAGGAGTAGATTTTACAAAAATTTTTGCAATTTTGGCACGCATCCTTAAAAAGATTCGCCATCCTTGTTCTAGAGCAGGGCTGTCCAATTATAATGAGCCCGAGGGCCGCAG